>CAWUFW010019912.1:0-169339 GCA_963921515.1 Calotriton arnoldi
GGTGCAGTGGTGTTCATGCAGCATAGGGGGTCGTGCTGGGGGTGGTGTTTCAGGGTTTAGGGCAGTGCAGTAGTGTTCGGGCAGTGTAGGGGGTCGTGCAGGGGGGTGTTTCAGGGTTTAGGGCAGTGCAGTGGTGCTCTGGCAGTGTAGGGGGTCATGCTGGGGGTGGGGTTTCAGGGTTTAGGGCAGTACAGTGGTGTTCGGGCAGTGTAGGGGGTCGTGCAGGGAGTGGTGTTTCAGGGTTTAGGGCAGTGCAGTGGTGTTCGGGCAGTGTAGGGGGTCATGCTGGGGCTGGTGTTTCAGGGTTTAGGGCAGTGCAGTGGTGTTCGGGCAGTGTAGGGGTCTTGCTGGGGGTGGTGTTTCAGGGTTTAGGGCAGTGGTGTTCGGGCAGTGTAGGGGGTCTTGCTGGGGGTAATGTTTCAGGGTTTAGGGCAGTGCAGTGGTGTTCGGGCAGTGTAGGGGGTCTTGTTGGGGGTAGTGTTTCAGGGTTTAGGGCAGTGCAGTGGTGTTCGTGGCAGTATAGGGGTCGTGCTGGGGATGGTGTTTCTGGGTTTAGGGCAGTGCAGTAGTGTTCGAGCAGTGTAGGGGTTGTGCAGGGGTGGTGTTTCAGGGTTTAGGGCAGTGCAGTGGTGTTCGGGCAGTGTAGGGGGTCGCGCTGGGGGTGGTGTTTCAGGGTTTAGGGCAGTGCAGTGGTGTTCGGGCAGTGTAGGGGGTCATGCACAGGGTGGTGTTTCAGGGTTTAGGGCAGTGCAGTGGTGTTCGGGCAGTGTAGGGTGTTGTGCTGGGGCTGGTGTTTCAGGGTTCAGGGCAGTGCAGTGGTGTTCAGGCAGTGTAGGGGGTCTTGCTTAGGCTGGTGTTTCACGGTTTAGGGCAGTGCAGTGGTGTTCGGGCAGTGTAGGGGGTCGTGCTGGGGCTGGTGTTTCAGGGTTTAGGGCAGTGCAGTGGTGTTCGGGCAGTGTAGGCGGTCATGCTGGGGCTGGTGTTTCAGGGTTTAGGACAGTGCAGTGGTGTTCGGCCAGTGTAGGGGGTCGTGCTGGGGCTGGTGTTTCAAGGTTTAGGGCAGTGCAGTGGTGCTCGGGCAGTGTAGGGGGTCGTGCTGGGGGTGGTGTTTCAGGGTTTAGGTCAGTGGTGTTCGGGCAGTGTAGGGGGTCTTGCTGGGGGTGATGTTTCAGGGTTTAGGGCAGTGCAGTGGTGTTCGGGCAGTGTAGGGGGTCTTGCTGGGGGTAGTGTTTCAGGGTTTAGGGCAGTGCAGTGGTGTTCGGGCAGTGTAGGGGGTCATGCTGGGGGTGGTGTTTCAGGGTTTAGGGCAGTGCAGTGGTGTTCGGGCAGTGTAGGGGGTCGTGAAGGGGGTGGTATTTCAGGGTTTAGGCAGTGCAGTGGTATTCGGGCAGTGTAGGAGGTCGTGCTAGGGGTGGTGTTTCAGGGTTTAGGGCAGTGCAGTGGTGTTGGGGCAGTGTAGGGGGTCATGCAGGGGCTGGTGTTTCAGGGTTTAGGGCAGTGCAGTGGTGTTCGGGCAGCGTAGGGGGTCGTGCTGGGGGTAGTGTTTTAGGGTTTAGGGTAGTGCAGTGGTGCTTGTGTAGTGTATGGGGTCGTGCTGGGGGTAGTGTTTTAGGGTTTAGGGTAGTGCAGTGGTGTTTGTGTAGTGTAGGGGGTCATGTTTTAGGGTAGTGCAGTGGTTTTTGGGTAGTGTAGGGGGTCGTGCTGGGGGTAGTGTTTTAGGATTTAGGTTAGTGCAGTGGTGTTTGGGTAGTGTAGGGGGTCGTGCTGGGGGTAGTGTTTTAGGGTTTAGGGTAGTGCAGTGGTGTTTGTGTAGTGTAGGGGGTCATGCTGGGGGTAGTGTTTTACGGTTTAGGGTAGTGCAGTGGTGCTTGTGTAGTGTAGGGGGTCGTGCTGGGGGTAGTGTTTTAGGGTTTAGGGTAGTGCAGTGGTGCTTGTGTAGTGTAGGGGGTCATGTTTTAGGGTAGTGCAGTGGTGTTTGGGTAGTGTAGGGAGTCGTGCTGGTGGTAGTGTTTTAGGATTTAGGTTAGTGCAGTGGTGTTTGGGTAGTGTAGGGGGTCGTGCTGGGGGTAGTGTTTTAGGGTTTAGGATAGTGCAGTGGTGCTTGTGTAGTGTAGGGGTCGTGCTGGGGGTAGTTTTTTAGGGTTTACGGTAGTGCAGTGGTGTTTTTGTAGTGTAGGGGGTCATGTTTTAAGATGCAATGCTCCAATACCTGACCAGTCTGCACTACATAAAACTGCAAAAAACTAATAATAAAAAGTGTTTTGCACACTTTTGTCATTGGGCTATATGTGGGCTACATCTGGGTAATATTTGTGCTACATTTGGGCTCTTTTTTCACTGGTGGCCATCTTGGAAGACTTCTTTGTTATGAAGTTTCCTAATTTCCTCATTTACTGCAGTCTCCTCAGTAGGAAATGCTTTCAGTTTTTTACTTTGATTCCATCAAGAAGGCATTCAGATGTGTCTCACATCTGCCATAAATTCAGAATGTTAGCACTCTAGTTGCTCATTAGATCACTGGAGTAAAGCTACAGCTCACCAGGGAGTTAACTGGTGGTCTGCTGCTGGTATTGGAAAGTGATTGTTTCAGTCTGCATGTCAGAATTTTCTAATGAAATAGAAGAGGATTTGAGATCTCACTTAAAACATGCCCTAATTTTTCTTTCTGCAGCACTAACCATAATTTCTATTTCAAAAAGAACCCCTCATTTTGTTCCTTTTTAAATTAAATGTTTTAAGTGTTACCGGTTTATTCCAATCAAGATGGCTTCAGGTGTGCCATACTTTTGTCATAAGTAAGGCTGTTAGCGCTCTAGTTGTTCTTTAGAACACTCTGGGAAGCTGCAGTAGAACACAAAGGCATCAACTGGCAGGCTGCTCCTGTTGAAATATAACAGGAAGATATTTGAGATCACACTTGAAATATGTCCTAATTTTTCTTTCTACAGCACTAACCATAATTTCTATGACAAAATGAACCCCATCATTTTGTTCCTTTTTAAATTAAATGTTTTAAGTGTTACCAGTTTATTCCAATCAAGATGGCTTCAGGTGTGCCATACTTTTGTCATAAGTAAGGCTGTTAGCACTCTAGTTGTTCTTTAGAACACTCTGGGAAGCTGCAGTAGAACACAAAGGCATCAACTGGCAGGCTGCTCCTGTTGAAATATAACAGGAAGATATTTGAGATCACACTTGAAACATGTCCTAATTTTTCTTTCTACAGCACTAACCATAATTTCTATGACAAAATGAACCCCATCATTTTGTTCCTTTTTAAATTAAATTGTTTAAGTGTTACCAGTTTATTCCAATCAAGATGGCTTCAGGTGTGCCATACTTTTGTCATAAGTAAGGCTGTTAGCACTCTAGTTGTTCTTTAGAACACTCTGGGAAGCTGCAGTAGAACACAAAGGAATCAACTGACAGTCTCTGCCCTTGCTGGATGTACATGTTTTACTGAGAATGTCGGACTTCATTCTCACATGAGTGAGAAAGATAATGTGAATTTACAGAAAATATGCTCTCATTTTAGCTTCTGGAGCACCTTCCAAACCTCCATGGGACAAGCATGAGAAAATAGTGTTCTCTCAAACATGATTCATGATATCCCAGCAGAAGGTTTTTCACATGGTAAAATCACCTTAGAATACACCACAATTCCTAAAATTAGTATGGTACCATCAACAAATAAATTCTAATGTAACTAAAGCCTGTTATCACCCTTTATAGTTCTCCTTTTGGTGACCCTCAAAATCTTCTATTCACTACAATGCATTTCAATGAGGTGCTATCATTTATATTGGTCCCAAGATGGCTGCCAGCAATTCCAGGATGAAGTGCTGACAGCCAATCAGATCTCACGATGACATGTGTGGTTAGGCTCCGCCCAGATATATATGTGACTTTACTTTTGATTTTCTCAGGAACTACTGAACGGATTTACACCATTTAAGCAAAAGGCACGACACTGAACCAAGGGCTACCTCTTTGCCAAATTTGGTGTAATTCCGTTCAGCAGTTCGGGCTGTAGCTGCGACTAAAGGTTCCTATGGAAAAATGAATGGGGAAAACGCGTTTTGGGACCCCCCTTTTTCTCGGCCCCCGCTTGACGTATCACCCCGAGACTTTCAGGATAGGAGCGGACCGGAGCGCCCCAACAAGTTGGAAACTTTCGCGAAGATTCGTCAACCGGCGCCAACGTTATTTCAAATAGAATGTCGCGGATTTCCTATGGATAATAGGTTTTAACTATAACTATCTACTGGCGACCGCCAGTAGATAATATATATATATATATATATATATATATATTATATATGTCACACCAAATCGCCCAGAAGCTTGAGGCCGCACACCGCTGCAGGTAGGTCAACAAACCTTTATTTAGAACAAACAGGCAACTTCACATCCTGTGTCTTGCCCCTGGCCTGACGCGTTTCAGAGTATCAGTCTCCTTCCTCAGAGGCCGTTTAGCCAAGACCAGCAGGCTGCACACACTGCCTATCCCCTGCATGCTCGTTTCACTTTAAATGGCCTCCGGTGTGCCGTAGTATTCTCAGTCATTATAAGGCATGCTGGGATATGCGGTGAATTCTGTATTTTAAAAAAACCTCCAGTGGGTTCTCAGGCAGAGTCTCATCCGAGGCTCAATGGAGGGCTGCTTAATTGGTCCCAGATTTGTTTACAAGACCAGAACCCACTGGAGGTTTTAAAAATACAGAATTCACCGCATATCCCAGCATGCATTATAATGACTGAGAATACTACGGCACACCGGAGGCTATTTAAAGTGAAACGAGCATGCAGGGGATAGGCAGTGTGTGCGACCTGCTGGTCTTGGCTAAATGGCCTCTGAGGAAGGAGACTGATTCTCTGAAACGCGTCAGGCCAGGGACAAGACACAGGATGTGAAGTTGCCTGTTTGTTCTTAATAAAGGTTTGTTGACCTACCTGCAGCGGTGTGCGGCCTCAAGCTTCTGGGCGATTTGGTGTGACATGTGATGCGGCGGTTCCAGGCCGCAGAGGGAAAGCACCACCCATAAAAATAACGGAAGGGTGCAACTGAGGGGAAGCTTCCCTTCGTGTTTGGCGCTGCAAAGGACACGTACGAAAACAGGCAGAGTCTCATCCGAGGCTCAATGGAGGGCTGCTTAATTGGTCAAGGATTTGTTTACAAGACCAGAACCCACTGGAGGTTTTAAAAATACAGAATTCACCGCATATCCCAGCATGCATTATAATGACTGAGAATACTACGGCACACCGGAGGCCATTTAAAGTGAAACGAGCATGCAGGGGATAGGCAGTGTGTGCGACCTGCTGGTCTTGGCTAAATGGCCTCTAAGGAAGGAGACTGATTCTCTGAAACGCGTCAGGCCAGGGACAAGACACAGGATGTGAAGTTGCCTGTTTGTTCTTAATAAAGGTTTGTTGACCTACCTGCAGTGGTGTGCGGCCTCAAGCTTCTGGGCGATTTGGTGTGACATGTGATGCGGCGGTTCCAGGCCTCAGAGGGAAAGCACCACCCATAAAAATAACGGAAGGGTGCAACTGAGGTGAAGCTTCCCTTCGTGTTTGGCGCTGCAAAGGACACGTACGAAAACAGGCAGAGTCTCATCCGAGGCTCAATGGAGGGCTGCTTAATTGGTCCCAGGTTTGTTACAAGACCAGAACCCACTGGAGGTTTTAAAAATACAGAATTCACTGCATATCCCAGCATGCATTATAATGACTGAGAATACTACGACACACCGGAGGCCATTTAAAGTGAAACGAGCATGCAGGGGATAGGCAGTGTGTGCGACCTGCTGGACTTGGCTAAACGGCCTCTGAGGAAGGAGACTGATTCTCTGAAACGCGTCAGGCCAGGGACAAGACACGGGATGTGAAGTTGCCTGTTTGTTCATAATAAAGGTTTGTTGACCTACCTGCAGCGGTGTGCGGCCTCAAGCTTCTGGGCGATTTGGTGTGACATGTGATGCGGCGGTTCCAGGCCACAATGGAGGGCTGCTTAATTGGTCCCAGATTTGTTTACAAGACCAGAACCCACTGGAGGTTTTAAAAATACAGAATTCACCGCATATCCCAGCATGCATTATAATGACTGAGAATACTACGGCACACCGGAGGCCATTTAAAGTGAAACGAGCATGCAGGGGATAGGCAGTGTGTGCGACCTGCTGGTCTTGGCTAAACGGCCTCTGAGGAAGGAGACTGATTCCCTGAAACGCGTCAGGCCAGGGACAAGACACGGGATGTGAAGTTGCCTGTTTGTTCTTAATAAAGGTTTGGACCTACCTGCAGCGGTGTGCGGCCTCAAGCTTCTGGGCGATTTGGTGTGACATATATATATATATATATTCACTGAAAAAAACAAAGGTTACAGGGACATTATAGTACCGCTCAGATTTCACTCGCACAAAACCACTGAAATTCACCAGTTATAGTGACCTGAGCTAGCTATATCTTATGCCCCCGCAATGTGAGGTCATAAGCAGTGCATTGCGGAGGTGTAAGTTACAGTTAGCTTAGGTAACTATAACTGCTGAATTTCACTGTTATAGTTGGAGTGAAATCTGAGCCTAACTATAACGTCCCTGTAACCTTTGTTATTTTCAGTGAATTTTTAAGGTTGTTTTAATTCTATTTCATAACTATAATGTCCCTGTAACCTTTGTTTTTTTGGTGAATTTCTAAAATATTTGAATTTATTTTCCAACTGTAACCAGTAACCTTTGACAGTGAGTGTGTGAGTGAGTCCATGAGTGTCTCAGTAGGACTGTGAGAAGGTGTGAGTGTGTCAGAGTGGGTCTGTCAGTGGGTGCGGGAGACTCTGTGTGGGTCTGTGAGTGGATGCATTAGTTTGAGTGGGTCTGGGAGTGAATGCATGAGTCTCTGACTGGGTCTATGAGTGAGTGCATGAGTATCTAAGTGGGTCTGTGAATGGGTGCATGAGTGGGTCTGTGATTGGGTTCATGAGTTTGTGAGTGAGTATGTTATGAGTGTCTCAGCGGGTCTGTGCGTGGGTGTGTGAGTCTCTAAGTGGGTCTGTAAGTGGGTACGTGAGTCTGAGTATATCTGTTAGTGCGTGTTTGGTGGTCCTGGGGGCTCCACATGTCCCTCCAACAAAATGTCTTTAGTCCCAGGGAGGTGGTTGTCCCCTGGGCGCAAAGCGCCTCAGGAGGGGGGCAATGTGCGCCCCTCCTATCTTTTGCAAATAAAGCCCTGGGGATTTGGTGGTCCCCGGGACTCCAAGAGCCTAAGGAGAGGGTCTCAGCGCACCCCCTTCTTTTTTTAAAAAAGGGCCCCGGTGCCTGGCCCACCCAGGGGATCTATTCAAAACAAGTGCAGGAGCAAATGCAGCTCTCACTGTGCAAGAGTAAAAGCTTCATCACTTTCCCTGTCCACATGTCTGCAGGCTAAGAGATGAAACCTATGCTTCCAGCGGGTGGGAGCATTTTGGCAGCTCCTGCCTGCTGGAACCGCAGTGTTTGTTTTTGCTTAGCAGGAGCCCTGGGACATAGCAGGAGCCGGACCTGAGGGGTGGGGATCCCCAGTGCCATGAATGGCTCCAGGACAGGGGCCACGCGGCCTCCTCCATTCTTGTTCATGGGCTGGCCAGGTAGGTGGTGGTCCCCAGGGTTCTATCTGGCCCGGGATGGGGACAGCACGTTTGTTAAAAGAAATTTGGCCCGAGGTGTTCCCAGGGCCAGGGGATCTGCGGGGCCCCATTAGGTCTTATTTAGTCCCAGGGAGGTGGTGGTCCCCCAGGCTCAGGGGTCAGCAGGGACCTCCATTTTGTGCTATTTATCCCCAGGGAGGTAGTGGTCCCCTGGGCTCAGGGGTCCGCCGGGCCCCCCAATTTTGTGTTACTTAGCTCCAGGGAGGTGGTGGTCCCCAGGGCTCAAGGGGGTCTGCGCGGCCCACCAACCATGATTCTTTAGTTCTGGGGAGGTGGTGGTCCCTGGGGCTTGTAAAGACTAAGGAGGAGGGCTCAGTGCGCCTCTCCTTTTTTAAAATGTTCTGGTACCTGGCCACTCTGGGGCTCTATTCAAAACAAGCACAGGAGCAATTGCAGCTCTCACTGTGCAAGAGTAAAAGCTTCATCACTTTCCCTGTCCACATGTCTGCAGGCTAAGAGATGAAACCTATGCTTCCAGCGGGTGGGAGCATTTTGGCAGCTCCTGCCTGCTGGAACCGCAGTGTTTGTTTTTGCTTAGCAGGAGCCCTGGGACATAGCAGGAGCCGGACCTGAGGGGTGGGGATCCCCAGTGCCATGAATGGCTCCAGGACAGGGGCCACGCGGCCTCCTCCATTCTTGTTCATGGGCTGGCCAGGTAGGTGGTGGTCCCCAGGGTTCTATCTGGCCCGGGATGGGGACAGCACGTTTGTTAAAAGAAATTTGGCCCGAGGTGTTCCCAGGGCCAGGGGGATCTGCGGGGCCCCATTAGGTCTTATTTAGTCCCAGGGAGGTGGTGGTCCCCCAGGCTCAGGGGGTCAGCAGGGACCTCCATTTTGTGCTATTTATCCCCAGGGAGGTAGTGGTCCCCTGGGCTCAGGGGTCCGCCGGGCCCCCCAATTTTGTGTTACTTAGCTCCAGGGAGGTGGTGGTCCCCAGGGCTCAAGGGGGTCTGCGCGGCCCACCAACCATGATTCTTTAGTTCTGGGGAGGTGGTGGTCCCTGGGGCTTGTAAAGACTAAGGAGGAGGGCTCAGTGCGCCTCTCCTTTTTTAAAATGTTCTGGTACCTGGCCACTCTGGGGCTCTATTCAAAACAAGCACAGGAGCCTGTGTTTGGTTTTTTTTAAACATTTTTCAATGAATTCGCAGTTCCATCATGTTTCTGCAGCAAAAAAATGCGTTTTGCCCTGGCGGGGTCCCTCTGGGACCCCATGACCAGAGGTAAAGCATCAGGGTATTCCTACCCTGCCCCCTTTTCTTTTTAAAAAAAAATTTCAGCCGAGTCCCAAGTTGGCTGCCAACACTTCCTGGTTGAAGTGTTGCCAGCCAATCAGATTTGAGCACAGGGACTGTCAGATCCTTGGAGGATCCATGCCTCTATATATACAAATTTGTTTTTATTTTTAATAAGTCAAAAACTAATGTACAGATTTATACCAAATAACAAAAATGCTTATTTCTGGACCAAGAGCTACCTTTCTGCCAAATATGGTGTTATTCCAACCAGAGCTTCAGGCTGTAGTCATGTATAAAGTCTCTATGGAAGTTAACATGGGAAAAATACTTTTTTTTAACCCCCCTTTTTGTCGGCCCCCACTTGATGGATCAACCTGAAAATTTCCATGCACAAGAATCACTGGAGCACGGTTTTGGAAAATGTTATGATGATTCATCAATTTGTGCCAAAGAGACAGGTGCGTCAAAAAATTATTTTCCTAGGGAAACATGGTCCTAACTATATCTACCTACGGGCGACCGCCAGAAGGATATATATATACGGTGCCTGTAGGTTTAAACTCCAGAGAAGAATTGGCGATACATTTGTAGAATTTGAAAGCCAGGTAAAAAGCTTAAAAAACAGGGTTTTATAACTTCCTTTCTGGTAGATAATTGTAGATATAGATTGTATATAATTGAGTACTGTGGTATTTTTAATGAATTTTGTAGGTAGGAACCCTTTTAGCAATAATTTTCTTTTGTATTTTGGTTTTGTTTCTTTTCCATTACACACACAGGCAGGATGCGTAATTGGAAGGGCAGAAGTTTGAAACATCAGTGTCATGAAGAAGACTCATGAAGTTTTAAAGACTAACTATGGACTTAGCGAAATCAGAACTAAGCCCAGTGGTGGAACATTTAAAGGAATGGACTAGTGGAGGTGCCCACTTGGGATGGACCTTTCGTTCCCTTTTTATGTCATTGTCTGTTAGTTTGTACCGTTTAATGACAGAATAGTAATGTAATTATTATTGATACCACTATCGGGGGGTCTTAATGGAATAATGGCTGCGATGTGCTGTGTACTTGCCCACTTGGGCGAAATTAGTGTTATCGGCAACTATATTGCCGATGTAAGCATGTAATAACGGTTCATCTTGGAAGGAGTGGCATTTTGTGGTTGTGCCTCGGTGGTATTGCACGGGGCCATCCTACACAAAAAAATATCGCACATGTTAATACAATATTTGTTATATTGCAATTACGAATATGGTGTACGTTATTCTTGTTAATGAATTCTTCAATGTAAAGTTGAATTTTTCCATGTAAAGTCATATTTTAAAGTTGAAATAGATTCAATGCTTGAAATTTACAACATTTAAAAATGGCGCTCATGGTAATAGAGGACTAGTAATGATGCACTATGATGGTCCTTTCTTACTTTTACTGATACTGTGTATGTAAAACGGCAAAATGGCGGCATCAATTATACCGTGAAAAAGCCGAGAGGTGAAACGCGTAGGTATTGAGCAACCTTGCCAATAAACTTATGAAGCAGCCCTGAGCGTCGTGGAATTTTCTTGTAACAGAAGAAATTGTGCTTTCATACGAAGGGGTTTCCGGGACCCATCCAGGACAGCCGCACTTTGAAGCTCCAGACTTCCGGATGGTTGTGGTGAGCGAGATTGATTTTCAAGTCTGAAGCTATCCGCGATTCTAATTTCATGCCGATTTACGACAGTGAATGCATCTGATTAAGAGATTCCCGGGAGCGGGGGACAGAAGCGGGCATTCGATGCTGCACAACGCCAAAAACTGATGAGACGGCGAATTGGGGTTTCCGCATTCGGAAAGTCAGCTGCATCAGCGGTGCGCACGGGGATTGGAGGAATATCCCGGGCCTGTGGTGTGCATACTGATCGGAGAAGGAACCCGTAAGCAGTGGTCAAATGTGAGAATCACGGAGCGGAGCGAAGGTGTTTGAGTACGAGGGAGCTCGAAGCCTCGCACAAGGCTGCAACAGAGAATTGTTTGTGGCAAGCAAGCTATAGTAAGAATGGCTTCCCCTAATGGAAGCAAAGAGAAAGTAAGTTTCTAATCGCCTATTCTTCACCCAGGTGGCAGAAGGTAATGCCGTGGGCAGTCAACCTGGCAGAGAGCACTTGTTCATCAATAATGAAGTACAGATACAGGAATTCTATGTGAAACTGGAGAAACTTTATAAGAAAGAAATGTCTAAATGGTGGGAGGCAGAGTCCTAGCAAAAGTACATTGATGTGGGAAGGGTTCCCAGAGGACTTCGAATTTATACTGTCCCCACTTATGAGAATGCGGACCCAGACATGTTGGAAGAGTGGGCCGGAAATTCTAAAGAATGTTCCACAGTGATGATGAGAATTTTAATCAAATATGCCCTGAAAGACCGGACCAAGATTTTTGAGGAAATCAACAAGACCACGGAGGAACTATTGAAACTCATCTCTAAAGAAACATTGGATGAGTTCATCAGCAAATTACAAGTTCGGCTGGAGAAAATGGAAGAGGAAATCACAAATAAGAAACAGAGGAAATTTATACGTGATTTCAAGGACTACCAGTCAGGAAGAACTCTTACGTTTCATAAAAAATACGATCATCTTTTTGCTGAGAGTGGAGAACATACCGCAAGGGGCGGTAACACCAAAGAGAAAGATGACAGCACGGAAGAGAGTGATGTCTCTGACAGCAATGCCTCGGATGTCTCAGCTGAAACTTTGGCACAGAATGCGCCAACAAGTATTGTAGGTAGTAACAATTTTCTCAAACAGTTCCAAATGTTGACAAGAGCAAAGCAAAATCAACAAAATGAGGAGCAGGATTTTCGTCGTGGCAGAGGACGTGGGACCAGAGGAAGAACAAGAGGGACAAGAGGAACCAGAGGAACCACAAAGCAAGGGCAAGGAGAAAAAGGAGAATCAGCAAACCCGTGGCGAAGAGAGGAATGAAATGACGGTGGTGAATTTATCTAAACGTGAGTTGTCACCTACAGACATTAAACTACTCTCACTAGGTTTATCATTTTGTCCTTCCAGACATTTGGACTATGTGCAAACAAGGCTTGATATCTTCTGTTTTTTAAGAAAATTGAAATTAAAAAATTGTTTCACATGCATATACCCGCAAGTAGGAACCCAAGAATTGAGTCAGGAAATAGTGCATTGTGTATATCGGACATAGAATTGTTACATACTATGGCACAATTGGATGATGATATAATACATGATGAGGATCCCGTGTTGAATTTGGATACTTTGGAGGTCATAGTGGATTCAGCTTGTTCGAGCAATTTTAAATCTAAATCCACGTTCACTCCTAATATACACTGTGATGCCCTAGAGATGTTTGAGAAAAGTGTTATTCAGGATTTGAAACGACTGAGATATAAGACCGTGGGGGTAGCTAAGAGATATTTAACTGTGGAACAACTAAAGGCAGTAGAGTCTCTGAAGAATGACACCTCAATTGTGATCCGGCAATCGGACAAGGGGGGAAATGTCGTTGTTTGGGCCAAGGAAGATTATTTATCTGAGGGCTTACAACAACTTAATGACCCAACTTGTTATACAATAAGTACCAAAGCTGAAGTACTAGCATCATACTCTAAATATAATGAGATGCTAGTAGATTGGAAAGATCAAGGTTTACTTGAGTGGGAAGAATTTTGCAGTTTATATAGTAAACATCCTCGTATCCCAATAATGTATTTGCTTCACAAATTGCATAAGGATGCAGAGAAGCCGCCAGGTAGACCTATAGTGTCATCCATGGGATGTCAGTTAGAAATGACTTCGAAATTCATTGATTACTTTTTGCGACCTTTTGTGATAGCCTTACTTGCTTACTTGAAAGATACAACACATTTTTTAACATTGATTGATGGCTTACTTTGGGAGAGTAATTGTTGGTTGATTACATTAGATGTAACCAGTCTCTACACGTGCATCAGGCATGACCTGGGGATCCAGGCCATACGGCACTTCTTACGTGCTAGGTCAATATCCTTGTTATTACACACAGAAATGCTAATTGAAATGGTTTATTATTGTCTAACTAACAATTTTTTCTTCTTTGATCAGAAAATATATAAACAAACACAAGGGACAGCGATGGGCACCTGCTTCGCCCCCAGCTATGCAAATTTATTCATGGGCTGGTGGGAGGAGCAGGTGTCAGATAGTTGGGTGACATTTGGAGAGAATATTGTAATGTGGACTCGGTTCATTGATGACATTTTTTTAATTTGGAAGGGTGATGAGGAGTCAGCTAAGAAGTTTGTGTCATCCTTGAACAACAATGATATGAATTTACACTTTACCTCCAACAGTAGCAAAGAGAAGAGTGTTTTCTTGGATGTTGAGATTACTGTACAAGTGAATTCCCTGGTGCCGAAATTACATAGGAAGTAGACAGCAGGGAACAGTCTCTTAAATGCCACCAGTGCTCATCCCTTTAACTTGGTACAAAGCATTCCCTATGGAGAGCTGATTAGGGCGAAACGGAATTGCAGCACTCAGGAGGAATACTCAGTAGAGAAGCAGATAATGAGTAAGAGATTTGGGCAACGTAGGTACAGTAAGAAAACGATCAAACAGGCTATGATGTAGGCGGATCCCTTGGATAGACCAGAGTTATTACATCCCAGACCGCAAGTTGAGGGAAAGGATGATACAGTGAGATTCATAACTACTTTTTCCAACCAAGCTTACCAAATTAGGAAAGCACTCAATCGGAATTGGCACATTCTAAAAACTGACAGCATTATCAATAAATATGTTTATGAAACCCCTCATATAACATTTAGAAGAGGCAGATCTCTGAAAGATGAGCTGAGCTGCAATTTAGTAACTGCTCATGATGTAAGTAGGAGCACAAGCACAACAGGAGGTTTTAAATGCTGCAAGCGCTGTAAGGCATGTGCCAACAGTGTGAATTGTACGAAGGTGAAAGTACCGAATAGCAGGAGAGAATTTGTAATAAGGGTAATTTTAGCTGTAATACTGACTTCTGTATTTACTGTTTGATTTGCCTGTGTGGTAAATATTATATTGGAAGTACTATTCACCGGGCAAAGAAAAGGGTATTAGAACACCAACGAGCCATCAAGCGCAATGATGAACAATATCTGGTGGCTCGGCATTTCAAGGAAATGCATAATCAAGATGACAAGTTGCTGACCTATGTAGTATTAGATTCAGTCAAACTACAAGAAAGAGGCGGAGACCGAGAACGCCAGTTAAGGATAAGAGAATCTAGGTTCATCATTGATTTCGAAACATTGGCACCTGTAGGTTTAAACTCCAGTGAAGAATTGGCGATACATTTGTAGAATTTGAAAGCCATGTAAAAAGCTTAAAAAACAGTGTTTTATAACTTCCTTTCTGGTAGATAATTGTAGATATAGATTGTATATAATTGAGTACTGTGGTATTTTTAATTAATTTTGTAGGTAGGAACCCTTTTAGTAATAATTTTCTTTTGTATTTTGGTTTGGTTTCTTTTCCATTACACACACAGGCAGGATACGTAATTGGAAGGGCAGAAGCTTGAAACATCAGTGTCATGAAGAAGAATCATGAAGTTTTAGAGAATAACTATGGACTTAGCAAAATCAGAACTAAGCCCAATGGTGGAACATTTAAAGGAAGGGACTAGTGGAGGTGGCCACTTGGGCTGGACCTTTTGTTCCCTTTTTATGTCATTGTCTGTTAGGTTGTACCGTTTAATGACAGAATAGTAATGTAATTATTATTGATCCCACTATCGGGGGGTCTTAATGGAATAATGACTGCAACGTGCTGTGTACTTGCCCACTTGGGCGAAATTAGTGTTATCGGTAACGATATTGCCGATGTAAGCATGTAATAACGGTTCATCTTGGAAGGAGTGGCATTTTGTGGTTGTGCCTCGGTGGTATTGCACGGGGCCATACTACAGAAAAAAATATCGTACATGTTAATACAATATTTGTTATATTGCAATTACGAATATGGTGTACGTTATTCTTGTTAATGAATTCTTCAATGTAAAGTTGAATTTTTCCATGTAAAGTCGTATTTTGAAGTTGAAATAGATTCAATGCTTGAAATTTACAACATTTAAAAATGGCGCTCATTGTAATAGAGGACTAGTAATGATGCACTATGATGGTCCTTTCTTACTTTTACGGATACTGTGTATGTAAAACGTCAAAATGGCGGCATCAATTATACCGTGAAAAAGCCGAGAGGTGAAACGCGTTGGTATTGAGCAACCTTGCCAATAAACTTATGAAGCAGCCCTGAGAGTCCTGGAATTTTATTGTAACAGAAAAAATTGTGCATATATATATATATATATATCCACAAACACAGGTAGCCCCAAAGGAGTGAAGCCTCAGACACGTATTGGCTCATGTATTTATATGGCGACTTGCAAGCAGGCAGCTAACAAGGAACAGGCATCAGTGTCAATCCAACGCCAAACGCGTTTCAGGAGTCCTTTATCCCTTCTTCAGTGGCGTATATTCATGAAGGAAAGCAAAGTTAATCGCACACGTGTCTTAAAACTACCCGCCCCAGTGGGCGTGGCCCTCTGGTCGTTGTGGTGCGAAATATCAATATCCCCAGTGGGCATGCTTTTCATCACGAAAATATAAATACAGTTCATTACCCCAGTGGGTTGATGCCAGCGCCTGCCAGCACCCTGCCCCGCTTTCCAGACGCCAATAACAGCACCAAGGCGGCACCACCCTGCAAATGGCGCCGAAACTTGCATGTCTCCCATAATTGCCAGCACTCCTTGACGCCAGCACGGACCCGCAATCCGCAGTGGGCCTCACTCCGCGTCTGGGCAACAGCCGTAATATATCCACAAACACAGGTAGCCCCAAAGGAGTGAAGCCTTAGACACGTATTGGCTCATGTATTTATATGGCGACTTGCAAGCAGGCAACTAACAAGGAACAGGCATCAGTGTCAATCCAACGCCAAACGCGTTTCAGGAGTACTTTATCCCTTCTTCAGTGGCGTATATTCATGAAGGAAAGCAAAGTTAATCGCACACGTGTCTTAAAACTACCCGCCCCAGTGGGCGTGGCCCTCTCACGGCCTTCTGGTCGTTGTGGTGCGAAATATCAATATCCCCAGTGGGCATGCTTTTCATCACGAAAATATAAATACAGTTCATTACCCCAGTGGGTTGATGCCAGCTCCTGCCAGCACCCTGCCCCGCTTTCCAGACGCCAATAACAGCACCAAGGCGGCACCACCCTGCAAATGGCGCCGAAACTTGCATGTCTCCAATAATTGCCAGCACTCCTTGACGCCAGCACGGACCCGCAAACCGCAGTGGGCCTCACTCCGCGGCTGGGCAACAGCCGTAATATATCCACAAACACGGGTAGCCCCAAAGGAATGAAGCCTCAGACACGTATTGGCTCATGTATTTATATGGCGACTTGCAAGCAGGCAGCTAACAAGGAACAGGCATCAGTGTCAATCCAACGCCAGACGCGTTTCAGGAGTCCTTTATCCCTTCTTCAGTGGCGTATATTCATGAAGGAAAGCAAAGTTAATCGCACACGTGTCTTAAAACTACCCGCCCCAGTGGGCGTGGCCCTCTCACGGCCTTCTGGTCATTGTGGTGCGAAATATCAATATCCCCAGTGGGCATGCTTTTCATCACGAAAATATAAATACAGTTCATTACCCCAGTGGGTTGATGCCAGCTCCTGCCAGCACCCTGCAGTTCATCATTATTGTATATATTGTATATAAGGTGCAATATTATAGCTACACATGTAACTATTTGTCAGTAGCCCACTTGGGCGGAATTGTGAGATAATGTAATTGTTTAATTACTGCATGTTCTGACATTGTTTAATTACTGCATGTTTCTGACAAGAATACCAAGTTTGGCATCGTAACAAATCATGGACTTTAAAGTGGTTGATTTACCACTTCAAAATGGCTGCTTAGGTTGACCTCCCAAGATGTGGTGCAGTAGTCCTACTTTTATGTCATTCCAAGATGTCATGTGACTAGTATAAGTTTGATGTTGTTACAAACGTGTATTGACCCGTGAGAAAGGAACGGCTGTTCCGAAACGCGTCGGGCGTTTGCCACTGGAATAAACTAAACTTCCACGCATATGGATCTGGGCTCTGGTGTTTTTCTTGGAGACTTCCCGAAATTGATGTTGGTATATATATATATATATATATATATATATATATATATATATATATATATATTATCTACTGGCGGTCGCCAGTAGATAGTTATAGTTAGGACCTATTTTCCGTAGGAAATCTGCAACATTCTATTTGAAATAACTCTTGCATCGGTTAACGAATCTTCGCGAAATTTTCAAACTTTATGGCCCGCTCCGGTCCGCTCCTACCCTGAAAGTTTCGGGGTGATTCGTCAAGCGGGGGCCGAGAAAAAGGGGGTCCCAAAACGTGTTTTCCCCATTCATTTTCCCATAGGAAACTTTAGCCACGGCTACAGCCCGAACTGCTGAACGGAATTACACAAAATTTGGCAAAGAGGTAGTTCTTGGTTCAGAAAGAACCCTTTTGTTAAATGGTGTAAATCCGTTCAGTAGTTGCGGAGAAATTAAAAAATAAGAGTCAAAAATCAATTTCCCATAGGAAACTTTATGCAAGGCTACAGCCTGAACTGCTGAACGGAATTACACCAAATTTGGCAAAGAGGTAGTTCTTGGTTCAGAAAGAACCCTTTTTGTTAAATGGTGTAAATCCGTTCAGTAGTTGCTGAGAAAATCAAAAGTAAAAACACATATATATCTGGGCGGAGCCTAACCACACATGTCATCGTGAGATCTGATTGGCTGTCAGCACTTCCTCCTGGAATTGCTGGCAGCCATCTTGGGACCAATATAAATGATAGTACCCCATTGAAATGCATTGTAGTGAATCGAAGATTTTGAGGGTTACCAAAAGGAGAACTATAAAGGGTGATAACAGACTTTAGTTACATTAGAATTCATTTGTTGATGGTACCATACTAATTTCAGGAATTGTGGTGTGTTCTAAGGTGATTTTACCCTGTGAAAAACCTTCTGCTGGGATATCATGAATCATGTTTGAGAGAAAACTATTTTCACATGCTTGTCCCATACAGTTTTGGAAGGTGCTCCAGAAGCTAAAATGAGAGCATATTTTCTGTAAATTCACATTATCTTTCTCAGTCATGTGAGAATGAAGTCTGACATTCTCAGTAAAACATGTACATCCAACAAGGGCAGAGACTGTCAGTTGATTCCTTTGTGTTCTACTGCAGCTTCCCAGAGTGTTCTAAAGAACAACTAGAGTGCTAACAGCCTTACTTATGACAAAAGTATGGCACACCTGACGCCATCTTGATTGGAATAAACTGGTAACACTTAAAACATTTAATTTAAAAAGGAACAAAATGATGGGGTTCATCTTGTCATAGAAATTATGGTTAGTGCTCTGGAAAGAAAAATTAGGACATGTTTCAAGTGTGATCTCAAATATCTTCCTGTTATATTTCAACAGGAGCAGCCTGTCAGTTGATGCCTTTGTGTTCTACTGCAGCTTCCCAGAGTGTTCTAAAGAACAACTAGAGCTCTAACAGTCTTACTTATGACAAAAGTATGGCACACCTGAAGCCATCTTGATTGGAATAAACTGGTAACACTTAAAACATTTAATTTAAAAAGTAACAAAATGATGGGGTTCATTTTGTCATAGAAATTATGGTTAGTGCTGTAGAAATAAAAATGAGGACATGTTTCAAGTGTGATCTCAAATATCTTCCTGTTATATTTCAACAGGAGCAGCCTGTCAGTTGATGCCTTTGTGTTCTACTGCAGCTTCCCAGAGTGTTCTAAAGAACAACTAGAGCGCTAACAGTCTTACTTATGACAAAAGTATGGCACACCTGAAGCCATCTTGATTGGAATAAACTGGTAACACTTAAAACATTTAATTTAAAAAGGAACAAAATGAGGGGGTTCATTTTGCCATAGAAATTATGGTTAGTACTGTAGAAAGAAAAATTAGGACATGTTTTAAGTGAGATCTCAAATATCTTCTTGTTATATTTCAACAGGAGCAGCCTGTCAGTTGATGCCTTTGTGTTCTACTGCAGCTTCCCAGAGTGTTCTAAAGAACAACTAGAGTACTAACAGCCTTACTTATGACAAAAGTATGGCACACCTGAAGCCATCTTGATTGGAATAAACTGGTAACACTTAAAACATTTAATTTAAAAAGGAACAAAATGAGGGGGTTCATTTTGCCATAGAAATTATGGTTAGTGCTGCAAAAAGAAGATTTAGTGCATGTTTTAAGTGAGATCTCAAATCCTCTTCTATTTCATTAGAAAATTCTGACATGCAGACTGAAACAATCACTTTCAATACCAGCAGTAGACTTCCAGTTAACTCCTTGGTGAGCAGTAGCTTTACTACAGTGATCTAATGAACAACTAGAGTGCTAACATTCTGAATTTATGGCAAATGTGTGACACATCTGAATGCCTTCTTGATGGAATCAAAGTAAAAACTGAAAGCATTTCCTACTGAGGAGACTGTAGTAAATGAGGAAATTAGGAAACTTCATAACAAATAAGTCTCCCAAGATGGCCACCAGAGAAAAAAGAGCCCAAATGTAGCACAAATATCACCCAGAGGTAGCCCACGTATAGCCCAATGACAGAAGTGTGCAAAACACTTTTTATTTTTTGTTTTTTTGCAGTTTTATATAGTGCAGACTGGTCAGGTATTGGAGTGCTTTACATGAGCATTGGTTACATCACACAAGGACAAATTCATATAGGTTGACCCCTACACTACCCAAACACCACTGCACTTCCCTAACCCCTAAAACACTACCCCCAGCACGACCCCCTTCACTACCCAAACACAACTGCACTACCCTAAACTCAAAAACACTACCCCCAGAACGACCCCCTACACTACCCAAACACCACTGCACTACCCTAAACACTAAATCTACCCCTACACTACACAAATACCACTGCACTACCCTAAACCCTAAAACACTAGAACCCAGCACGACCCCTACAGTACACAAACACCACTGCACTACCCTAAACCCTAAAACACTACCCCTACACTACACAAACACCATTGCACTACCCTAAACCCTAAAACACTACCCCCAGCATGACCCCCTACACTACACAAACACCACTGCACTACCCTAAACCCTAAAACACTACCCCAGCACGACCCTCTACACTACCCAAACACCACTGCACTACACTAAACCCTAAAACACTACCCCCAGCATGACTCCCTACACTACACAAACACCACTGGACTACCCTAACCCCTAAAACACTACCCCCAGCACGATTCCCTACACTACCTAAACACCACTGCACTACACTAAACCCTAAATCTACCCCCAGCATGACCTCCCACACTACACAAACACCACTGCACTACCCTAAACCCCTAAAACACTACCCCCAGCACGACCAGCTACACTACACAAACACCACTGCACTACCCTAAACCCTAAAACACTAACCCCAGCATGACCCCCTACACTACCCAAACACCACTGCACTACCCTATACCCTAAAACATGACCCCGTACACTACATAAACACAACTGCACTACCCTAAAACACTACCCACAGCATGACCCCCTACACTACACAAACACCACTGCACTACTCCTAAACCCTAAAACACTACCCCCTACACTACACAAACACCACTGCCCTACCCTAAACCCTAAAACACAACCCCAGCATGACCCCTACACTACACAAACACCACTGCACTACCCTAAACCCCCTACACTACACAAACACCACTGCATTACTCTAAACCCTAAAACACTACCCCCAGCACTACACCCTCACAACACAAACACCACTGCACTACCCTAAACCCTAAATCGACCCCCAGCACGACCCCCTACACTACCCAAACACCACTGCCATACCCTAAACCCTAAAACACTACCCCAGCATGAACCCCTACACTACCCAAACACCACTGCACTACCCTAAACCTTAAAACACTACTCCCAGCACTACCCCCTACACTACACAAACACCACTGCACTACCCTAAACCCTAAAACACTACCCCAGCACTACCCCCTACACTACCCAAACACCACTGCACTAACATAAACCCTAAAACACTCCCCCCAGCACAACCCCCTACACTACACAAACACCACTGCACTACCCTAAACCCTAAAACACTACCCCCAGCATGACTCCCTACACTACCCAAACACCACTGCACTACCCTATACCCTAAATCTACCCTCAGCACGACCCCCTACACTACCCAAACACCACTGCACTACCCTAAACCATAAAACACTACCCCCAGCATGACCCTCTACACTACACAAACACCACTGCACTACCCTAAACCCTAAAACACTAACCCAGCATGACCCCTACACTACCCATACACCACTGCACTACCCTAAAGCCTAAAACACTACCCCCAGCATGACCCCCTACACTACTGCACTACCCTAAACCCTAAAACACTACCCCCAGCACGACCCCCTACACTACCCAAACACCACTGCACTACCCTAAACCCTAAAACACTACCCCCAGCACGACCCCCTACACCACCCAAACACCACTGCACTACCCTAAACCCTAGAAAAGACACCCCCACCCCATGCCCAATCCCCCTTACCTCTCACTCCTCGTGGTTCCTCTCTCCTCGTGGTTCCTGCTTCACATCGTCTCTGAGGGCGGTGCACGTTGTTGTGAGGAAACGGAACAGCCTCTGTTTCCTTACAACGACATGGATCGTCTACATTTTTTTTAGAACGCATGGTCATTTACCATACATACCTTTACAACAAAATTCGTTGTAAAGGCATGCATGGTAAATGACCTTGCGTTCTAAAAAATGCGTAGTAATGACTTCGTGATGTACAACGCATGCGTGGTAATGCATGCGTTGTAATGGTATCGCAAAGTAAAAAGTCGTTGTAATGGCTGTTTACCGATCGAAGCTGGCCCCTGTTCTTCAGTGAGACGTTTATTTGATTAATTAGGAGGAAGGAATGTGTTTTTTTACCAAAAAGTGCATTCCCGGCTGTTGTATTGTGAAAGTGTCCGCGTGGCCTGGTTTCACTTCCGGTGAGAGAGTGGAAGAGTCTGTTTGGATCTAAAGGAGTTCTGTTGTTGGACGGGGCCGGCGCGACATGTCATCAGAAAACATAGCTCATGGAAAGCGTCCTCCCTGAAGTGTGGAGCAGTGCCATGAGAGGTCAACGAGTGTGCGTCCCACCGCAGTATGACCGTACCGCGTGACCCATGTGCCACCTCCAGGGTACGGGAGGCAGAAGCGGCATCGCAGGTCCTCTTGAAGACCATTGTAGCACTAATTCTACATTTTGGTACTAGGGCATTTTAACTTCGTTGTTCCTGCCAGATACAAAGAGAAGATCCTGTGTTATTCAGTGCCCTCGTTACCTTTTTTGTGGGTTGTGGTGCTTGTCACTTCGCTGCCCCGCCGGTGCACATGACTGGGCACCCCACCTCGTGTGCCATCTGCAGGGCCTCTGCCCTCGGATCACTGGTTTCGGTTTCTGGAGTGGCAACATAAACAGTTGCTCCCAAAGGACTAGCCTGAACACTTAGGTGAATATCCCCTGCACCAGCATTACACGGAAATTCTTTCATAGCTCTCCCATGTCAACGAGGACGTCATAATAGCACGGCTCCGCTCGCGACACCGTATGACGTCATCGGAGCCATAAGAGAACCTCGTCGGCGTGCTGACGTCAGTTCCACCCATTTTTCCGTGCCACCGAGGCAAACAGGGGACCGAGACATTTTCACATGTATACATAGTATAATAAATATATATATATTCACTGAAAAAACCATAGGTTTCAGGCACGTTATAGTTAGAAATTAGCATTTAAAAAACCTTAGAAATTCACTGAAAAACCATAGGTTTCAGGCACGTTATAGTTAGAAATTAGCATTTAAAAAACTTTAGAAATTCACTGAAAAAACCATAGGTTTCAGGGGCGTTATAGTTAGTTGGACATTTCACTCGTACAAAACCATAGAAATTCCCCCGTTATAGTTAGTTCAGCTAACTATAACTCGCGCGCCCGCAATGCACTGCTGATGACGTCACATATTACATCACTCATGACATGGTCAGTGACATCACTCATGACATCACTGATGACATCTCAAATGACATCACTGATGACATCATCCAGTGAATGTGTGTTTTTCTGAAAATTAAATATGTTTTATATATGTATATCTCAAGGTCGATGGAAGAATAAATGGGTATATAAGTGTCTAAATGGATGATTTTGTTTTGTAAAATTGATTGTATAACTGACTAAGTGTATCTTAGTGAATACATGGGTTAGTGAGTAATGTTTAAATATGAAAATATCTGTATCAGTCTCTCACTTTGTGTATAAGTGGTTGCATGGGTTGGTGAGCAGCTACATGAGTGTCTATATTGGTTATTAGTTGGTTTTTTGAGTATCAGTATGAGTGTCTGAGTGTCTGTATGGTTCGGTGGTGGGTATTACTTAGTGCATAGATGCATGAATGAGTGACTCACTGTTTGTATGTGTTGAAGACAGCATGTGTTCAGGACTGTATAGGTGGATGAGTATGTGTATGGGTGTGTTAGTGAGTGAATGACTGTCTCAATAGTGTCTTTATGAGTAACTACATATGTTTTAAACTAGTATATGTGAGTATTGGTGTATATAAGTGAGTATATGTGAGAGTGAGAGATTGGAAGAGTTCCTGTACAAATAAGTAGGTGTTTCTATAAGTGATTGTTTAAGAGAGTAAGTATGTGTAAGTTTCTGTAGAAGTAAGTGTGGTAGTGTGTGTATAACTGTATATGCAAGTAAATGGATGTTTGATACTTTGTTTGCATGTGTGACTATGTGTGTGAGTAACTCTATGGATGAGTGGCGGTGTGTAAAAGGATGTATAGGTGTATGAGTACATATGATGAGTGAGTACATGTATGAGTGACTGTATAGGGACTGTTGGTGAATGAGTGGATGTGTGTGTAGATCTTGGAATTACTGAATAGGTGTGTTGTAACTGGTATTGGTATGTCCATTGTTTTGAAAATGTTAGTTTGTATTTTTGAGTGTGTGTATCAAAGGTTATATTAGGGTGAGAGGAGGTCTGCCACTCTATCACAAGGATGATGTCATCAGTGATGTCATCAGTGATGTCATTTGAGATGTCATCAGTGATGTCATGAGTGATGTCACTGACCATGTCATGAGTGATGTAATATGTGACGTCATCAGCAGTGCATTATGGGCGCACGAGTTATAGTTAGCTGAACTAACTATAACGGGGGAATTTCTATGGTTTTGTACGAGTGAAATGTCCAACTAACTATAACGCCCCTGAAACCTATGGTTTTTTCAGTGAATATATATATATGTGTGTGTGTGTGTGTATATATGTGTGTGTGTGTGTATATATATGTGTGTGTGTGTGTGTATATATATATTCACTGAAAAAACCATAGGTTTTAGGGACAGTTATAGTTAGTTGGACAGCAGCCAAAGTGCAAGTGCTTTGAAAGTGCATGTAAGCGAGCTGGAGCTAAACGTAGGAGGGACAGCAATTTGTTCATTCAAACCTCTACGCAATTTCAAAGTGCAAGTGCCAAAAAAGAGAAGAGGAAAAGTACATTTTAGAAATTACAACTACATATTGCTCGTCTTTTTGCTATACATTAAAATTTCAGGCCTTTTTTCTCTCTTAATAAACCCACAGCAAATAAATATCTACTAACACTAAAAACGATTTTCTGTAAGGTATTGGTATTTAAAATTCTAAAAGCTTCAGAACAAGACCTAGTTCCCAGGTTTCGACAGATGGGTTTGATCCATTTTTTTCTTGGCATGGCATATGCGGGGCAAAAGAATAATATATGTTTCTCATTTTCTTGTAAGTTGAGTTGGCATGAGACGCAACAGTCCTCATTATTAATCACACTAGTCCTTTGCCCCCATTTCGCTGGAATTGATTTAATTTGCAGTATGCCATAGCAAAATTTCATATACAGTGATTTTGCCAACTGGGGCTGTACTTCATCTAGATATTGTTCAAAAACTGGGATTGATTTTGTAAGCAAGAACTGAGACGTTAATCTGCCTATATCTGGGTTATGGGAAACGCTATTCTGTATATACGCCCAAAAAGCAGTTTTCAATATCTTTTTGGCTGTTGCTGTCAATAGAGAAGGAGTTTCCCAGAAGTGCCTTAGCCCAAGTTTATCAAACCATGTATGCACATGCCTAACCCACTGGAGAGTGTTGCTTTTGTTGGAACCTAGGATCTCCACTAGCCCTTCTTTATAACTGGCTAGTTCTGTTGTGGTCCATATTCGTATCCAAAACAGCAACGGTCTCAATATGGCCTGATGGTCAATACGTTTTATGTTTAGGTCCATAACAATGGGAATAATAGGTGTTCGCACTGGGAGACGTAGCAACGATCTAAAAAACTTATTTTCTTGTCTCACAAAAGTGTTCCTACAGGTAGCCCCCCATATTTCTGCCCCGTAGAGGGTTGCTGCTTGAGCCCTGTATTTATACACTCCCAGTGCGGGGGACACTGCCTTTGTGGTACTATTCCCATGTTTGTTAATTATTGGTAGAGTTTTGACTTAGGATAATTTTGCTTTTTTCCAAGTGTGGGTACTAGGTCATTTTAGTGTCTAGTGTAATGCCTAGGTAGTTAAAATTCGTCACATATTCTAGCTTCTTTTTTTGGACAGTTATATTCTTCTTGAATAATCTATGTGGATTAACTGCCATATATTTTGTTTTGCTAGAATTAATTTCTAGGCCCTTGGAATCACAATAGACACTAAAAGAGTCTAATAGACCTTGAAGGCCCTTCGGAGTCTGTGACACTAAAATAGTGTCATCCGCAAATAAAAGAGCGGGTACTGGCACCCCACCTAATTTTGGTGAGTCATGAGTGCATCCCAGAAGGTAATTCGGAGCATAATTTACATATAGTGAAAATAGGGTTAGTGCCAGTACACAGCCCTGCCTTACACCTCTCCTTACGGGAATTGCCTCAGTGAGCTCGCCCTTTAGACCCCATCTAACCTTTGCATAGTTATCTTCATGCAATCTTTTTATTTGCACAAGAAGATCCTCTGGTACGCCTTGGTTTCTTAAGGATTTCCAGAGCAAATCTCTAGGATGAGGTCAAAGGCAGCTTTCAGGTCTATAAAAGCTATATACAGGTGGCCTTTTTTTAAGATCGTGTATTTCCAGCTCATACAAACAAATCTAAAAACCTGATCAATGGTACTAGTCTTGACTCTGAACCCAGCCTGATATTGTGATAAAATATGGTCCTCCTCAATCCAATAGTTTAATTTTGATAAAATCTGCTTAGCGTATGTCTTTTGAAGAACATCAATTAGACTTATTGGCCGGTAATTAGCAGGGTCTTGGCGGTCTCCTTTTTAAAAAATTGTAATAATTTCAGCCCCTTTCCAAGACTCAGGTATTGGGGCACCTGCCACCACAGCATTACAAAGACAGTTAACGTATGGCCCCATACAGCTTTATCGTGCTTTAGCAGGTCGCCTGGTAATTTATCAGGGCCTGGAGCTTTCCCGGGCTTTATTGAGTCAATTGCTGCTAGGGTATCCTCTAAGCTAAAGAACGGCATTGTTATTGCAAAGTTTGTTGCATTACCTTGCTGGGTGATTGATGTATCCGTTGTAGTCCCTGAATACATTTTGGAAAAATGCTCGACCCAAGTGCCTGGGTCTAAAAAAAGATCTTTGGTACTTCTTCCTTTTTTATTTCCTTTAGCTATCAAATTCCAGAAACTTGCATGATCTTTGTTTTTTCCTGCAATTATCAGTTCCGTCCAGACACTATCATCCCAATCTTTTTTGGTTTATGTTAATAATCTTTTATATTTACAGCAAAGTCTTTAAGCATAGGACTAGCACAGTGCTGTCCATTCCGAGGTATAAAATGACAAAAGCCATTTACCACTCCAGGCACAGTATTACAGCTTCGAATTGATAAAATACCAACCAAGACAACCTGAAATGAGTAAAAGCAACCCCTGACACAGTGTTTCGCTCTACTTAGAGATCATCAGAGAGGTATAGCTTTGTCCAGACACAAGGGAGCACCCAGTATAAGTCAAAAAGATACCCTTTCAGGCATAGAGTGACGCATAAATTATGCAAAAAAGAAGCAAAGAACTCTGGGTAGTTCTCAAGTTTAGGTGGAAAGCAGCTCCTGTATAGAGCACTCTCAACACCAGCAACACTCTAGATCTGCTCACCTCAAATGTCTGATTTTCTATCAAAGTCTTTAAGCATAGGGTTAGCACAGTGCCATCCACATCGAGCTAGAAAGGGACAAAGTCTTTTGCCATTTCTACAGCAAAGTCTTTAAGCATAGGACTAGCACAGTGCTGTCCAGTCGGATTACTCCTTCGTCGGTGTTTCATGACTTATTGAATTTCATTCACAACCATAACTGTGGTATTGTAGGGGAATTTCTAAGGATTTTCTTCCCTTGAAAAAAATGTTTTTTTTCAAATTTAAAACTCATGACTTCACCCTTTGTGTTAATATTCCCTTTCAAAATTGTTTTCAGGACTCAGGGATCAACATTCTTTCCACATATTGCAGTCAGCTAATAAGATTGATGCATCCATAGACCAAAAGTGGTCAACAGGACAAAAAATCTCACTTAGACAATAGGATTTGAAGTCTTTTTTCAAATTTTGCATTGAAGGATATCTGCGGATCCCTAACGATCCAGATCTATAAACATTTAAAAAATGTAGCATTTTCCTTTCTATCAAACCGAGCTGCAAAAAATGGACTTCCTTAAGTACAGTTCTAACTTCTGGCCAAATTTGATATAATTCTGCTTGGACGTTTTTTCGGTATCGATTAGCAAAACTTCCTCTGGCACTCTTGGGATGCCTGGCAAGTGGCCCTCACTTGATTGGCACAACATTTGCCACGGAGAACCCAAAGTGGAAGAATTTATTGTGGGGATGTCCCATTCAGACTTGTCGTACTACGCTAAAGTGCCTTTCATATGGCAACTCTGACTCAACCATAATTACACTCCACCAATAATATATATATGACATATATTTGGCAAGTTTTAGTGTTGCCTTTTTGATTAAAGTTTGCACATTGATCAAGTTATCCAAGAATTCTGCGTATTCCTTGTGGGAGTGGAGGAATTCAGATATTTTTTATATGTTTAAGAAGTGGTCTATTATTTGGGGTGGGCAACTTCCCATCTTAAGGAATAATAACCCTTCTTGTCATGGTAAGCCTCCAAAGTCACTAAATTAACCTAAGCTTAATCCTCTGGTATCTATTTCACAGAGCAGACAAGCTACTCAGATTAGGGCAATGTGTAAAGTATTTATGCAGTACCAAAGCAATAATCATTTAAAAAAAAAAAAAAAAATCCCAAACTGAATTAGAAAATAGAGAAAGATTTAGCAAACTGGGAACGTGAAAGTTTAAAGTTTAAGTAGAAATAGTGCCAAAAAGCACAAAGTGCCAGTGATATAAGAGTGGTAGACCAGGACCTAGGTGTAATTTAAGGCTGACCACTACGAAGACCTGGTTGGATACAACAAGAGGATTGGTCTTGGTGAAAAGCAAAGAGTTCAAAAAGGAATTTTGTCTACTTTTGAGAAGAAAATTCCTTCCTGAGGGAGCCACAGCTGAAAACCTAGCCACTGCCATGGAATGGAAGGCCAAACTCTCTCAGGCATAGGTATCAAAATCATTTGAACAGTGAATCTAACATATTTAGACAATTGACCATGTTGTGGATGCAATTAAAGAAAAAGATTTAGGACAGGGCTTGCTTAAAGTATCAATGAAAATGTTTATCCTGTTTCAAAAATAATTAGGAGATCTACAGGCTTTTCAAATAAAATATAAGAAAAATACAAAGTTGGTATTGGGTTTAAGAAGGGCACCAGGGAACAATGTAACAGGCTGCTCTCATATTTTAGCAGTCTTTCATCAATTCTATTCCAATCTTTATAATGATGACTAGAGGTCAACCCAGGGCATGATCTACTGTTATGTTCAGGCAGTAAGTTTTAATCAACTAACAATTCAGCAGAGGCCAGGGCAGGGCTGGATACTTTCATTACTAGGGAGGTGATTGAAATGGCTTTTGCACAATCAGCAATGGGTACAGTGACAGGTCCTGATTCTATACCGATGGAATAATACAAGTGATTTCAAAATACAATCACCCCTCTCTTGAACTTGTTAATTCCTCTGCTTTAGTGAAGTCGACACCACTCTCTTGGGAGGAACCTTTATGGCTGTATTTGTGAAGAAGAATAAAGATCCTTTTAATTGCAGTTCATCTCAAACTATTTCATTAATAAATTGTGATCAGAGAATCTACACGCGGAAACTGTCTAACTGCTTGGCATCTGTTACCATGTCATTAATTGATCTAATGCAGCATGAATTTGTTCGCTCACGGGACATTACTTCCCACATAAACTCAGTCATATCAGCACTTGATGTTGCATGTGATTTGAAAAGGCCCATCGGGATAATCCAATTGGATGCTGAAAAAGCCTTTGACAGGGTCTCCTGGTGATACCTATGAATGGTTATGCCTTTGATGGGTTTTGAGCCAGGGTTGGGCTAGAAATTCAATTTGGACATGACAGAAACCTTAGCTAATGTCTGCCCTGAAAATCCTGATGCGCGATATGTCACCTCAGTCAGGTATCATGGTGTTCATATTTCTCTTAATATGGAAACCATTATCTCTTTTAACTATGATGTTTTATATACAAAATCTCTCTCTATATTCAGAAAACAGAAAAGACTACATTTAAGCCCAATTGGCAGATATAATGTTATTAAAATGGTTATCTTGTCAAAGTACCTTTACCTATTTAGGTCTACTCACTTACATCTTTCTAGGAGCGTCTTCAAAAAGGTAGAAAGTAGTTGGCACAAACTTATCTGGCAATTGCGAAAAACCCGATCTGCCATACATTACTTATAGCTCCCCCGTGGTAAGGATGGGTTGGCACTTCCTTCACTCTGGAGCTATTATATCTCCTCATTTCATTTGAGACTTTCTGCAGTGATTGGGTCAGACCACTAAATGCCTGATAGATGCAGCCTATTTTAAACATACGCAGTTCAAAACTCATTTGGTATATCACAAAGTCTGGCAGGATATTTGGTCTTTTGTCACTAGCCGATGCTCTATCAATATATCTCTTTTGGGTATAATCCATGCCTTCCAACATTTTTTTAGGAATGCTATCTAGGCTGCTGATGAGGGTCACAATGTCTGGCCTGTGGTCGGCTTCACATGCATGGAATTCTTTTGTAATTTCAGGAGATAATGAGTATGGGATCCCCAAAATGGGATTTTTTAACTACTTACAATTACGAGAATGTTTTCCCGACTCTTACCCAATGAGATTAACTTGGCTAGCAATTAATTTCTACAGAGTTCTGTGAAAGTATCAGACGTGGATACATACATACTTTTTATCCAGTTCTGTTGAGCCAGAGGAATTTGACAAATAAATGTGAGGTTTTGCCTGGTGGTTGGTCACTTAATGCTCTCTCTAGAGTCTCTGTTACTGAAATATTGCATTGCAGGCAGCTTGCTCTGAGTATTCTAAATATCTTTTGGCTTGAGACCAACTTTTTAAAAATCTTCTATGATCTATATTATACACCGTATATAAACTACAGAAATGAGGTCTAAGGGAAACATCACATTATTTTCTCTATTGTAAGCCATGTACAGACACAGCACATATTTTTGTGACCTGTGATATTATTATCCCATACTAGAATAAACATTTTGATTTAATTAATCAGTTTCTATAGACAGATGCCCGACTTGACCCTAAATCTATTTTATTGGGCTACACATCCGGTGTTTCATCTGATGTGATGGTGGCTCTTTTTTTGCTATAACATCGCAATGTTGTTGATTGCTCGAACATTGCTTCAGAAGGAGGCCCCGGATCCTATATCCTGGTGGCAGGAATTTGTATTTCTTTGTGGGCTGGAACTGGTAGTCATACGAAAGGACACTAGGCATAGCAAGTTAAGGAAAAGGTTGCCAGGCAGAGGCCACCAGCAAAGTCCAGTCCAGGTCCAGTTGCAAGTGGTCAGCTGAGTACTTCAGTGAAGTCTTCTTGCAGTATTGGAACTGGCCCTTTCTGCAGGACCAAATGTTTTGCCTTTCTCTTCCCCTTTTTTTGCTGAATTTGTTTTTGTTGACTTTAGCACTCTGGGCACTTTACCACTGCTAACCAGTGCCAAAGTGCATGTGCTCTCTGCTTAATACATGGTAACATTGGCTTATCCAAAATTGGCATATTTAAATTACTTATAAGTGCCTAGTAATGTGCACCACCTGTGCCCAGGGCCTGGAAACTAAATGCTTCTAGTGGGCCTGCAACACTGATTGTGCCACACACTTAAGTAGCTCTGTAAACATGTCTGATTGCAGAGCCGTGTGCGCAATTCAAACTGCCATGTTGACCTGGCAAGTTTAGCCTCTTGCCAGGCCCAAACCGTCCTTTTTATTACATATAAGTCACCCCTCGGGTAGGCTCTGGACAGCTCAGAGGGCAGGGTGCAATGTATCTAAAAAGCAGAACATGTACTTTTAAGTTTGACATGTCCTGGTAGTGAAAAATATCTTAAATTCATTTTTCACAATTGCAGGGCGTAACTGACCCATAGGATAACCTTATTACATTTTATAAGTGTAGTTTCCAAATGGGAAGAGATTTGACCCTCAGGTTTGGTGTCTCTGGAATCACAAATTAAAATCACAACTTAGGGTGAAGTTGTAATTTAAATTGCAATTCTGAAAATGCCACTTTTAGAAAGTTGACATTTTCTTACTTTAGCCACTTGGTACTTGTGCCTGTCTCTGATTACATAGGTTGGATGACAGTTGGGTGACAGCTGAGCTTTGTGCAGTTTCTCTAGACAGCCAAACACAATGGGAGCTCAGGTGTGATCTGATGGTCCTTCCAGGGGTGGCTCCTCTATTATGGTGGAGGAGCGTCGCCCCACTGCTGGAACCAGCAGACGCATGTTGTAGGAAGGTAGGATCTTTCTGCATAGTTACCCCCACTTTTTGCCTGGTGCTGTGCTGGTTTTTGACTAGTCTGACTGGGATCCTGCTAATCAGGACCCCAGTCTATCTGCTTTCTCCCTAAATTGGTTATGGTATGTACTTAGGTACACTCCAGATTGGATACTGGGGTACCCTTGTCAGTCCCTAGTATATGGAACCCACGTACCCAGGGCATAGGTACCCCAGAGGCCTCCCATGGGATGAAGCATGTATTATGCCACCCATGAGAGTCCATGCAAAATGGATCTACAGGCCTGCCATTGCAGCCTGTGTAAGCTGGTGCATGCACCACTTACTTAAGATATGGGTTTACTATATCTAAGGGTCACTACACTTAAAACCTATAAGTCACCCCTATAGCAGGCCTTGACAATCCTGAAGGCAGGGTGCTTGGTTCTAAGTGAGAGGGTGCCACTGCATGAGCAGGACACTCCTGCAACCTACGGAGTCCATTCTCCCGGGTTGTTAGTACTGCAGCCATTTACGACATATAGAGTGGCATTATGCGACCGTGAGATGACCAACTCTAAAATGGCTGAAAGTAACCCTATCGCGTTTGGTGTCAAACATTACGGAATCATAACCCCACACCGGTAACCAGTGTGGGAGGTATGATTCCACCCCTCATAAACGAGCTTTGTGAGGTCCCTGGTGTTCCCGGTACCAGCCTTCTAGTCCCGGGCAGCCCAAAAGGGTTGCTGCCGACCAGAGACACATTTCTGCCCTCCTGCTGCTGAGCCAAGCTTGAGCAGGGGAAGGCAGAACAATAGGCATCCTGTCACAGGGAGGTGTGACCTCCTCCCAGACAGTATTTAGTGTATTAGGCCTGGGTGGGTGCGCTTGCCAGCGACCGAAAGTCTGCATGAGAGGCACATTTGGTGTCCCTGTGCATAGTCCAGTTCAAACCAGTCCTGGGAGCCATTGGCTCCTGCTCTGGCGCGAAATTGGACAAAGTACCTGGGAGTAACCTCCCCACTGTCCAGACCCTCCCTTGGGAGGATCCCCTGAATCTGTTCAACCCTCTCCCATTGGTACAAAAGGGCTTACCTGGCTTTAGGACCCTAGATTCTGAACAAGAAACCACAGACCTTCGACCGTCTGGACACTCTGGACTTTGCTGGACTTCGTTTGGGCCTGACTTCATCTCCCACTCCGTCTGAAGCATTGTCTGTGCCCGTGTACCATACAGGCTCCGTGCAGAACCTGTGGAGCAACAAGGACAACTGAAGAAATCTCCCTTGGAGTGAAGGAGTCACTCCCCTGCATGCACAGGCACCACATTGTGATTGACCGGTCTGCTGCTCCTGAGCTCCTACGAATTCTGAAGGATCCAGCAACACAGGAGGTGGGTTTTCGAGTATCCTAAGGTCCGAGCTGCCCTCTCACCAAGTTTGAGGTCAGAATCCTTCGTGGGGGCTGCAATACCTGTACCCCTGTACCCCGCATTCTTTTGCAAGTGCATATGCTTGTTGGTATTCCCAAAACAAGTGCACTGGGCTCCGAGTAGTCCCAACCTCTGGCACCATTTCCACCAAAGAACTTTGGCCTCCTCACACTGAGTGCTCCGTGGGCTGTTGCTTTGCGGAACTGCTCGAGGTTCCCTCGCGACTCCTGTGCCTCCGGCCCGTGGGTCCTCTTGATGGTCATCTTTGCTTTTTTTGGGCTCTCCTGGTTGCTCCAGGCCTGCCCTGACTCCCCTGTGTTTGGTGAGTTTCCTGGACCTTGCTGGTCCGAACCGTAACCTTCTTCAACCCTCTGCATGGGTTGCCGTTGCCAAGGTTTGTTGGTACTCCAGCCAGACACGACCCCCCCAGTACTCGACATCCTTCGTGGGACAGCTCGTATCTTGCTCCTGGTTGTCCTCGACGTCTCCTGGTCCCGGTGGCCATAGAGTCAAGAACCCCCTCAACGCACCTGAAGCACCCGACATCGGTGGGCATTGGTCTACCGAGCCCCTGGTCACTCCTGAGTGACCCAGACTCTGTCCCCTCTGCTTTCAGGTACTCTTCAACAAGAATCCACCTTTGGATTCCAACGGACACTTTTCTTCCTTCCAGCAGTGGCTCTTCTTCGAAGTCCTCCATTGAGTTCGACGGCCGTTTCCGACGCAACTTCAGCCCTATGCATCGGCTTCCCTGGTATAGGTAACTCTGGTACTACGGTATCCACGGGTCGGGTGGCTCTCCAACCTCCTAAGTTCCACGGAGTTTCTTCGAAGTCCACTCAGAAGGGTCCTTAAACTTTAAAACTGCAACCGCGACTCTCCCATAGAATTGTACGGTGCAGGCGGTCGTGTTCCCACACTGCACCCGTCCTCCATGGGGTCCATACTTACTCACCTAGGGTGGTTCCTTGGGGTCCCAGCAATTCTACAATCTCTAGACATTGTCTTGACTCAAGTCGTATTTCTCATACCACTATTTTAGTATATGGTTTGGTCTCCCCCTGGAGCCCACTGTGTATTTGTGCAACTTACGATTGTTTCTGTGCTACAGTATTGTGTGCTTTGTGAGTATCTACACATAGAAGATACTGTGTCATACTATTAGTGTGTTATATTAATAAATCCATATTTTTATAACTACTGTGTGGTACTCATTTCATTTAATCAATATTCTAAGGTTGCATTCTGGTAAAACAAGTTGCTTAACATTCCTTCAAGACTAAGCCTGAAGGCTGTTCTCCACAGCTACCACTTGGATAGCTTTCTAAGGTTATCTTTGACCTCTTAAATCACCATAAGGGTTGTTTGGACTGGTACAAGGTGCCCACTTTAACTAGTGGACAGCATATACCAGACCAACTTCTTACACATGTAAAATAAAATGATAATAAAGCAGTTTATAAAACTGCTTTATTATCATTTTATTTTACTCCAAAGCCGCCGCCGAGTCTTGAGGGTGGGGCTATCAGGAGCAGGAGGAGTGGTGGGCTCAGGGCACTGCCAGTGCACATGTAGGTTTGGCCAGCCGTCTTAGGACGGCTAAACCGACAGGTGCATTTGGATACCTTAAGGCTATTGCTCGGAGTTATCGGCAGGGTTCAGGAGCACAGGCTCCCAGTCCCTGCTGGAGCGTGGAACTAGCCCACTCCACCCAATCCCTATGCTTCTCTCATGCTGGGTAATACCAGCATGACAGTAGCATCTGGCTTGGTGCAGGAGACTCTGGGAGCCTGTGTGAGTATCGCCTGAAGAGGCGGCAGACGTCAGGCTGCAGGTAATTTTTATGTTTTTTTATTCTCCCTCCCCCACGCTACCCCACCCATTTCGCCAGCTTGCGCCCACGACTGGGTCCATCCTGGCATGATGCAAGGGAGGAGCTTGACACAGCCTAACTTATATCTGAATAGGCTGTGTCCTGTCCCCACACAAAGGGCTGCATACTCCCCTGTAGTGAGTCTGGAGCCAGGGCAGGAAGTGCAGGACATCTGTGCACTTCAAACACATCTCTTTAAAGCCTCCCCCACTTCAAAGGCACCACTGGGTATAAAAACTTGACTTAAGACACCACCACTTCAGTACACTTCTGGACCTGTGGATACTCTGCCAAGAAGAAGGACTGCTGTGCTGCTGAAGGACTGCCACTCTGCTGGACTACTGCTATGGAAGTACTGCTGCCTTGCTATGCTGGCCTGCTACCCTCTTGCCTGGAGAGGAACAACTGGACTTGGAACCCATCTTGTACCAGGACCCCAGAGTGACTCTAAGGGCTAGTCTATGGCCTTGTGATCTGACCCTCAGGGACATAATAGGCTCCCCACAGCTCCTGGACCCATCTTCAACAAGCTCCTGACCCCCAAGCGGCACCTCTGAGATCCTGGGCCCTTGGCAGTGTTTTTTGGCTCCTTGAATAAAGGCTTTTGGGCTCTTCGTGAACAGACCCATTCGCTCCTGAACTGCTTGGCTCACACAAAGAATCAGTGCAAGCAGCTGCAAGTTAATCTCTACACACAGCAAGCATGGCCGCTCACCACCATGAGGCTTCTGCCCATTCATCCGCGATGCCCGACGGCTCTTCGCGCCCCATTGACCACCGCCAGCTAACGCTCTCCTTGCTCCGGCGAACTTCTTCCTCTTGAACGGGACTCTTGGCAAAGTTCTTGAGAAGGTAAAACTTCAGCTGGACTAATCTGGGACTGTATCCGACTCACGCTCCATTGCAGCGGACTTGAACTTTTGGATTTGACCTGGTCTAGAGCGATCAGATGTCCCCAGTTGGGGCTTTATGCTTTTAGGCACTATTTTACAGTTTATTCTTTAAAACTTCATACCTTCGGTTCTACTTATTGGATTTTTGTCATTTTGTTTTGCTCATTAAATTGGAATCTTTTTATATGGTGCTTTAATTGTTTTACTGTTTGAAGTGTTGCACAAATACATTACACATTGCCTCTTAAGTTAAGCCTGACTGTTCTATGCCAAGTTACCAAAGGGTGAGCACAGGTTAATTTAGAGTGTGTTTGTGACTTACCCTGACTAGTATTGTAGTTACTGCTTGCTCAGGGCTTCCACCCCAGTCAACCAGGAACCCAATTTCGAACATTGCTGGCAGCGGTGGGATAGGACTTGTATTTGTGAAGTGCCATACAGTGACTTTGTGTACACTACTATTTCATATCCAAGACCACTACGAGTTTTCAAATTCTTCCTTAGTTTTTTTCAATTGCCTTTTTTTCCCCTTTCCTAATTTTAGGTGCTCTAATTTTCTTTTTTGCATCATGGATGGCTGCAATTTCTGCCCCCTCACAAGCCTGAGCTGCTGAAACTCTGCAAACACAAGGGACTGAAAGCAGAGAAGAAGGCTGCCAAACTGGATATCCAGATAGCCCTCAGGCCCTTTGAGGAAGTGCAAAGATGGCATGTCACCTCAGAGGAGGATGAGGTGGAGGACAATGAGGAGGAGGGATCACAATCAGAGGAGGAGGAGGAGGGAGAGGACCCAACCCAGGGTCCTGAGCTGCCACGAGTGGCCAACGCGATCCCAGCAGATCACGTGGATGCCCTAGATGACCAGGATGGTGCAGGGAGCAGTATGTCTGCCAGGAAGCTGACCCTACAGGAGGTGGAGGACAGGAAAGAGGAGGAGAATCTCAAATTGAAGCTAACCAACTTGAGGCTAGAGAAGTAGAAAGCTGAGGCTGAGAGAGCCTTAGAGGATAAGGGATTAGCCATGGAGGAGATAATGATGGCCCATGAGCTCGGTCTCAGAGAGCCAGATTTAAGAGAAAGCAGATTGATTACAGCAGTAATGGTGGCAGCATACCTGCAGTATCCACTGGAGAAGAAGGGTCAGCATACCAAAGGATCTAGTGCCAAGTCATGTGGTGGGGAATGACAGTGACAGGAAGTTCTCAGCATATGAAGTGACTCTAAGGGTGAACAAGGTTCCTGTGGTGTACTGGAGGTAGCTTGTGGTGGAACATGCTCATGTTGGGGAGGGACACACTCCTAACACTAGAGGACCAGACACAGTACACTCCTATGAAGGCCATTCTTGTCAATAAATTTGGACTGACCCCTGAGAGATTAATGCAGAAATTCAGGGGCAGCCACGACCTTTTCAACCAGATCTGGGTGGATTTTCCAGACTCCTCCAGCAAGGCAGTGAAGGGCTGGGTGAGGGGCAGCAAGGCTGAAGAGTATATTGGGCTGTACAACCTAATTTCGAGGGAGCACATGCTTGATATTTATTTTACAGACCTGTGCCAACACCTGGTTGATAGCAAGCTGACTGACCCCAGGAAGCTTGCTGAGGAGCCGGACCTCTGGATCAGCACCAGAGTGTCCAAAAAGGTACCTGGGGTGACTCCAAGAGGGTGGGTCAAGTTAGGAGTCCCTATGGACAGGTCATAGACCATTACATGATCTCCCTTAGCTGGGAAGTAGACTCAGAGGGAGAGTTGGTGATCCCTGAGGGTGGGAGTTGTCACCACCAGCAGGTGAAAGTGAAAGGGCTCCCAGCCACTGCTCTGAGGGATATTGGGGCTAGCCAGACCATGATAGTGGAAAAGCTAGTTGCCCCAGGACAGTACACCGTCCAGGTGTGTATGGTGAATCAGCTCCATGGGCAGGACATTTTCTACCCTGTGGCCCTAGTATCCCTGGAATGGGGTGGGGAGGTGGCCCAGAGAGTCATAGTTAGTCCCCAGATGCCCACAGAGTGCATTCTGGGTAATGAGTTTCCCCCAGTGTCAGGAGAACTGAGAGGGGTGGCTGCCCAGGGTACCCTGACAGTTCATTTTTCTGGAAGTACCATTCCCAAGCAGAGGGTACAGGAGCACAGATGTAGGGGCAAGGTGAGGGAGGACTCTCCCTTGACCCCTGTTCAGCCTCAGGGTACAGACCCTGAGCTGAGTGAACAGTGTCAGGATACCATCTCTAAATTGGTGGAAGGTAGAGTGGAAAAAGGGTATAAGGCACCTCTGAGAAACCACAGAGGTCAGAGTGCCCTGGAGCCTGCTTTTGGGTACTGACAGCTATCAGTGGCCTCTGTTGGTTGTTGTCCTTGTTGTCGGAGTTTTCCGTGAGTTGGGGACAGAAGTCTCCACAGGTGAGGAGAAGGGTTCCCCATGGGTCAGTTCAGTGCCTCTGAAGATTATAGACAGAGGGAACCAACTGAGTTTAGAGAGGAGTAGAACTAACAAGTGCCCCTGCAGTAAAGGCCATTGCCCATGTTCTATCGACCTAAGCAGAGAAGTCCACCAAGGTATTGATTAGTCTACCCTGGATTTATCCTGGAGAGGGTCATGTTGGAAATGACCCTTTCTGCAGGGTCATCCCAAACCTTTTGCCTTCCTCCTCCCCTTTTTGTGCTGAATTTGCTTTTGTTGGCTTTAGCACTCTGGGCACTTTACCACTGACTAACCAGTGCTAAAGTGCTTGTGCTCTCTGCTTAAAACGGTAACACTGGTGAATCCACAATTGACATATTTAATTTACTTCTAAGTTCCTAGTAATGTGCACTACCTGTGCCCAGGATCTGTAAATTAAATGCTACTAGTGGGCCTGTAACACTGATTGTACCACCCACTTTAGTAGCCCTGTAAACATGTCTCAGGCCTCCTATTGCAGACCCTGTGTATGCAGTTTAAACAGCCCTGTTGACCTGGCAAGTGAAACCTCTTGCCAGGCCCAAACCTTCCTTTTTTATTACTTATAAGTTACCTCTAGGGTAGGCCCTGGACACCCCAAAGGGCAGGGTGCAATGTATTTAAAAAGTAGGGGTCCGATTCACAAAGGTAAACTTAGACGTTTGGTCTAAACTTAGACCAAACATCTAAGTTTACGACTTTGGGAATTCACTAAGGGCATTTACCAGTGCTGTCTCTATGTCCGCACTCGGTGACGGAGATCCTGCCCAATTGCAGACATAAATATAGTCCTCATAAATGCCCTTTGTGAATTCCCAAAGTCGTAAACTTAGATCTTTGGTCTAAGTTTAGACGTATGTACTTTTAAGTTTTAAAATTCCTGTAGTGAAAAACCCAAATTCATTTTTCACCACTGCACGGCCCATCTCTCCCATAGGATAACATTGGGATTACCTTATTCCATTTTATAAGTTTAATTTCTAAATGGTAGATTTGACCCCCAAGTTTGGTGTCTCTAGAATCACAACTTCAAATCACAACTTATGGTGAAGTCGGATTTTAAATTGCAAATCTGAAAATGACACTTTCTAGAAAGTTGGCATTTTCTTACTTTAGTCATGTGGTGTCTGCTGCCTGTCTCTGACCACATGTCTGGGTTAGGTGAAAGCTTGGCTTTGCATATTCCTTCTAGACAGCCACACACAATGAGAGCTTAGGTTGGGCCTTCTGGGCCATCCTGGCAGGATGGGAGGGAGGAGCTGGACCAAGCCTCACTTAACTCTCAATAGGCTGTGTCCTATCCCCACACAAAGGGCTGAATACCACCTGTATAGGGCAGGACACCTGTGCACTTAAAAGTCATCTCTTTGAAGTCTCTCCTACTTCAAAGGCAACACTGGGTATAAGAACTGGACCTCAGACACCACCACTTCAGTACACTTCTGAACTTGTGAATATTCTGCCAAAAAGAATGACTGCTGTGCTGCTAAGGGACTGACACTCTGCTGGACTGCTGCTCTGAGAACTGCTGCCTTGCTGTTCTGACCTGCTGCCTGTTGCTCTCTTGCTTGGAGAGGAAGAACTAGACCTGGAACCCATCTTTAAACCAGGATCCTAGATTGACTCCAAGGCCTAATCTGTTGGCCACCTGATCTGAGTCTCAGGGACATTACATGCTCCCAACAGCTCCTGCACCTATCTTTAACATGTGCCTGACCCCCAAGAGGCACCTCTCAGGTCCTAGGCCCTTGGGAGTGTTTTTTAATTCCTTAAATCAAGCTTTTGGTCTCTTTGCACACATGAACAGGCCTGTTCGCTCCGGAGCTGTGCAGCTTGCCCAAAGGATCAACATGAGCCACTGCAAATTAGTTTCTTCACACAGCAAGTATTGATGTCTATGACAATGAAGCTCCAGCCGTCCATTCACAGTGCCCGGCAGCTCTTCGCACCCTGCGGACCACTGCCAGTGACGCTCTCCTTGCTCCTGGCAAACTTCTTCCCTGCAAATGAGACTTTTGGCACAATCCTTGATAAGGTAAAACTTCAGCGACGCTAATCTGGTACAGTATCCAACCACGTGTCCATCCCGGTCGGTCTGAACTTTTGGATTTCTCCTGGTCTAGCATGACCACATATTTCTGGGTTGTGCTTTATGCTTTTAGCCACTATTTTACAGTTTATTTTTAAATAAATCTGAACTCCAGCTCTACTAATTGGAGTTTTGTCATTTTGGTCTTGTTTTTGTTAATTAAATTAAGTTCTATTACTCTAACCTGGTGTGGAATCTTTTTGCATGGTATTTTTATTGTTTTACTGTTTGAAGTGTTGCACAAATACTTTACACATTTCCTCTTAAGTTTAGCCTGACTGCTCTATGCCAATCTACCAGAGGGTGAGCACAGGTTGGTTTAGAGTGTGTTTGCTACTTACCATGACTAGGATTGTGGTTACTGCTTGACCAAGGCTTCCACCCCAGTCAACCAGGAACCCATTTTTTTTTAAAAGATTTTTTTATTGTTTAATAGAACTTTGGCACTCACAGTGATTGCAATATTTTTACAAACAATACACATCAATATATAAAGCAAAGTACAAGTTTTGTATAGTTGCACCCCACTACATCTACTTATAAATGTCCGTTCCGTCGCTGTTCTCGTAGCTCCATCTCCGAGGTAGGGAGGTACATATCTCCCCCCGATAAGTGTTCCATTTGCCCCACATTTTGTCCCACTTCTTGGGGCACCCTCTGGATTTAAATACCTCTTTTTCAGCGATCATGCATTTATCCAACTCCTTAGCCCATTCCCCGGTAGTCGGCACCTCGGCCACCCCCAATGCATTGCTATAGAGCGTTTTACCAACGTGAAGCCCATGGTGACCCACTGCTGCTCCACACCAGTGAGGTCGGTTGCATACCATATATTTAGGAGCCCCAATCTCGGTGTCAGTTGTATATTCTGCCCAATGGCTCTGTCCATCTGTCGTGTGGCTCCCTCCCATAGAGTCTGTATGTTTGGGCATTCCCATATTGTTTGATAGAAGGTGGCTTCCTCGGGGCACTGCCGCAAACATAGTGCGTCATCTCTGCGCCCAATCTTCCTAAGTGTGGCCCCAGTAAAATACAATCTGTGCATTACCTTCAGTTGGATGAGTCTAAATTTGAGAGGGATAGCTGCCTCCCTTGGGGACATAAGTGCAGATTGCCAATCTTCGTCATCAAGTGGACCTATATCGGCTTGCCACTTGTCATGGAGGCTCCGAAGTGGGTCGGGCAGATTATTGCTTAACTTGCGATAAGAAAGTGAAATTGCTTTTTCTGGCAAGGGTTCAGAGATTAGCCTATCCTCCAGGGGGAACGACTCCAGTACATCCCCAGTCTCAGGGAGCGCATTAGTGAGGGCATGACGGATCTGTAGATAACGGAAGACCTCCCCCCCGGCCAGGTCATAGTCTTTTTGCAGTTGTGTAAATGGTACCATTTTCCCCTTCTTCCAAAGGTGACCGATGATGGAAATACCGAAGGTGTCCCTCCGGTCAAACCCCGGTTGGTAACAGAGTGTCCCCAATCTTTGGGTTGACCACAGCGGGGTAGCATGGGTTAGAGTGTCCCACCAGCCAAGTCTCCTATTGGCTTGCCTCCAGATGTCAATAGTTTGAGCCGTTGGGCCAAAGTATCGGTTCCTCTTGGCCTTGGAATACAGAGCCCCTAAATATCCCTCTCTCCCCATTTGGTATTTATCCAAAAGATATGCTGGGTCTGTCGGGGGGCGTTACAGCCAATGATTCACCACCACCAACTGTGAGGCCCAGTAATAGAGGCGTACATCGGGGAGTGCAATACCCCCATCATACCAACTTCTGGTTAATTTAAGGAGGGCGATGCGGGGCGCCCTCCCATCCCACAGTAGGGTCCTCACTTTGTTCTCGACTTTCCTAAAGTAGGACTCCAGGATCTTATTCGGGCAGTTCTGTAATATATATAAAAACCGAGGGAGCGCAAGCATTTTGAAGAGGGCAGCTCGTCCCAGCAGGGATAGGGGCAGGGTCCTCCAGTGTTTAACATCATTCCGCAACCTATAGAGGGGTGCAGCCAGATTTTTAGTGTGGAAGACGTGCGGATGCGGGGTCACGTAGATTCCCAGATACCAAAACCCCTCCTCCGCCACCTCCACTTCGCAGCCCGGTGGGAGTTTCGGGGCTGGCCCATGCAGTGTAAAGAGCACTGATTTAGACCAGTTAATCAAGTACCCTGAGTATTTACCAAAGTTCATAAAAATATTCATGATTCTGTGAAGTGATTTTGTGGGGGATGCGAGATATAGCAGGATATCGTCGGCGTAGAGGGATATCCTATCTTCTTGTCCCTCGGCCCATTTCAACCCTCTTATGAGTACATCCCCTCTGATCCATGTCGCCAGTGGCTCAAGTTAGCAAAAAGACCTCCCACGTGACCTAAATTTCTTTGTTATTAGCTAACCTGTAGCTTACATGCGGGTCATTGATCAATCCTTAACAATACTCCACTTCAAAATCTGTTTGTTATTTTTCCATTATTTTATTATTTATATCATACAAAAACACATATATCAAATTCATAATTTACACTATAACACTGTATATCCATTATTATTCATCTTTGATCACAGTCATTTGATACAAAAATACAAAAATACGATTTATATTGCACTTTTTACAATTAAAACAACTTCAAAAAGACTTTAATTTGATTATCAAAAACATTTCCCCAGATTTACACCTCATACATGCAACCAACAATCATATCACTGACACATTCTACTCACAAACATACCCTCCCCAATACAGCCCAGCAAACACAGATGTAAAAAACGTGTGTGGGGTGAAAACATCAACCCTCTAATGTTATGCTGGTGATTGGGGCGTCACACTGTCGACGTACGTTTCGATGGATTATAACAATTTAACTCCATCTTCATCAGGACCTTTAAATTTCATTTATTCAAACGGGTGGCCAAATGGGGAATCTGTAATTACTAATACTGTGTCTTGTGGTACTAGAGAACTACACTCCAACCGGAGTGTACGCCTTTGGGATTAGCGTCACGTGCGTCTCTGTACAGGTGGAGCGTGTTAGCTATGTCTGTCTTCCATCCCTGTTAAATGTGGTCATGATAAAGGCAAAACCTCTTCACATATTTGTTACCAGCAGACTGCGATGATACTGAAAGATTTAGAAGCTTTGTCCCTCCAGTCGCAAATCTCAAATAAGATAGAAAGGCTTTCGAGGAAACCCTGGTCGGTGATCCTGGTCCGTTCTTCGTAAAATATTAATATAAAAATGTTCTGCCCATTTAAAGCACTGTATTCATTTGATGTTGTCCGCCCCGATGCTGCAACGCAGCTGCTTGCACTGCACCTGCCATCGCCACGCAGCCCTCACGCGGTGCCTGGACCACTTCCCTCTCGTGTACTTGCTGCTCTGTGCGAGGGTAACATCATTCCGCAACCTATAGAGGGGTGCAGCCAGATTTTTAGTGTGGAAGACGTGCGGATCCGGGGTCACGTAGATTCCCAGATACCGAAACCCCTCCTCCGCCACCTCCACTTCGCAGCCCGGTGGGAGTTTCGGGGCTGGCCCATGCAGTGTAAAGAGCACTGATTTAGACCAGTTAATGAAGTACCCTGAGTATTTACCAAAGTTCATAAAAATATTCATGATTCTGTGAAGTGATTTTGTGGGGGATGCGAGATATAGCAGGATATCGTCGGCGTAGAGGGATATTCTATCTTCTTGTCCCTCGGCCCATTTCAACCCTCTTATGAGTACATCCCCTCTGATCCATGTCGCTAGTGGCTCAAGTATCAATGAAAAAATCAATGGAGACAGGGGGCAACCCTGTCTGGTGACCCTCTTCAGCGGAAATATACGGGATGCACGATTATTGACTTTAATTTGGCCTTTAAGGTCTGTATATAACAGTCTAATCCAGCCCAGAAATTTCGGACCAAACCCCAACGCTGTAGCACCTCAAAGAGGTAGGGCCATTCGATCGAATCGAATGCCATCTTGGCGTCTTATGATAGTACTATGGCGCCCTCTGCTATTACATGTTTGCGTCCGATCACATTATGAAGCCTGCGGAGATTAAGGGCCGTACTTCGGCCCGGCATAAAGCCAGACTGATCGGCATGTACCAGTGAGGTAAGAAGAGGGGCCAACCGGGAAGCCAGCAGTTTCGCTAGGATCTTAGCCTCCACGTTGATTAAGGAAATCGGTTGATAAGACCCACAGCTGTCCCCGGGCTTCCCCGGTTTGCGGATTATGACAATGGACGCGAGCCTCTGATCCTCTGGCAAAACCCCTTTCTCCTAGCTCTCATTGTACATTTCCCTCAAATAGGGCGTGATTATGGAGGTGACGGATTTGAGGAATTCAATAGGGATCCTGTTGGGGCCCATTGCCTTTCCAGATTGTATGTTACCTATTGCTCTATGGATTTCCTCGTCGGTGATATCTTCCTCCAGCGAATCACGGTCGCTGGGGGACAGGGTAGGCAGAGGTAAGTCCACCAGGAATTGACGAGAATCCTCTGCGGTGGCAGTGACCGAGGGAGTATATACCTGTTCGAAATAGTCTGCGAAGGCCTCTGCTATCTCTTGCGGGTCTGAGAGAATCTGTGTGCTATTAATAGTTAACCGAGGGACCCTCCGCTCAGCCACCTCCCTCCTTTCCAACCAAGCGAGTAACTTTCCGGCCCTATCCCCCAACTCATACAGTCTATGATGTGACGCTAGCAACTTGGCTCCGGCCCTCTCGCGAACCATAGCTTTATATTCAAGCTGTTTAACCTGTAGTGTAGCTCAGTCTCCAACTGTTCTACCTGCGACCGTTGTTGCTTAATATATCCCACTTTGAGTGATAGTGCCTGTCCCTTCACCACCGCTTTATAGGCCTCCCATATTGTCTGGGCCGATTCTACGGAGCCGACATTTTCTTTGAAATTGTGTTTCGAGTGCACTCGCAGGCTTTCTTTGATATCTGGGACCGTAAGCAGCCAGGGGTAGATTGATATAGTGTTTAGCTGGCGCTGATTATTGTAGGTGAATTCGGTCCAGACCGGGGAGTGATCCGAGATGCCCCGTGGCAGACATCGCAGCTCCCGAAAACTCCCAATACTGGCCGAGTAAGTTAAGAGGTAGTCTATGCGGGAGAGGCTGTTATGGGCGTTGGAGTAATAAGTGAATCGTGCCAGGTCAGGATGGAAGTAGCACCATACATCTGTGATGCCCATAGCGGTGAGAAACTCCGACATGTGTGTATTGAGCCTCGACGGGGGACGTGTTGGTTGTCTGTCTATCTGGTCATTTATCGTCATGTTAAAATCTCCCCCTAGGATTAGCGTCCCAAGTGGGAGATCAAACAGGACTTTTCCCAAGGTCTGCCAGTGCTTCTTTACCTAGAGCTGGTGGGGCATAGACAGAGATAATATTGATAGGCCTCCCCTCCCAGCTTGCCTCCAAAACCGCAAACCTACCCTGGGGGTCTGCTACGTGCGTTGTGGAGTTAGCGCAAGATTTTTCTTGATCAGAATGCCCGTGCCCCTAGACCCCGAGGTGTATCCAGCGTGGACCAGGAGTTTATATCCTCATCTGGTCAGGGCTTTGCAGTTGTTGCCCACCAAGTGTGTTTCCTGTAGGAGGACTATGTCGGGAGCCTGGCGTTTGAGGTACTGTAGAACAATCCCCCGTTTAATTTTATCACCCATCCCATTGACGTTCCATGTAAGGACAGTGATGTTTCTACCCAATTGATTGCCATTTTACCTTTTTACGGGGGCTGCTCAGGCCCTATGCCCACCATGCAGGCCAATAAGATAGGTGGATTGGCTCCAGCTGTCGTGGGACGTATGGGGCTATGGAAGCCGGGAGTGGAGGTGCGGGACGTGAACGGTGCATGCGGGTAATGTAGAGTGACCTGTGTGTGATAAACAGAACTAAAACTAGACCCCCCTTCCCCAGCAACTGTCCCCCCTCCCTGCCCCCCTGCCAGTGGACTTCGAACTACCCACTCACCAACAAGGCAGAGTGCCCATTGCCCCCCCATCCAGTGTGAAAAGGTGCCTGGGAAGCAGCCTCTCTCCACCCCCGCCCAACCTGACCAGTTCAACAGAACTATAATGCCAACACAGTACATGTGGACCACAGCCCGAACCGGTCTAGTGTGCCTCAGAGTAAGGTTTGGGGCTTACCCCACACCCACCGTGGAAGCCAGGGCAGAGTCAATGTCGAAGTCCCGCAGAGCAACACCTCAAGAACAGTTACACCCACCCCTGCGACCCCCCCACTTATCTGCACATTAAGTCCTCCGTCGTTAAGTAAAGCGCAATGTCAGCTGTCAGGATTCAGGATTCTCGTCTGCTTCTCCACCAGGTAGACCGCTGCTCACCCCTCGGGAGGGGTCGGGTCTGTTCCCTCTCACTCTGACATGTCTTTCTTTACCGGGTTTTCCTACTTGTCGCCATCCCTCCAGCCAGTCCCAATCTTCCTCTGGGGAGGGCCAGAACCAGTTCTTGCCATCAGCTTTGACGCGGAGCTTGGCTGGAAAAAGCATGGCATATTTTATGTTTTTGTCTCTGAGTGTCCTCTTTACCTCCAGGAAAATTCGCCGTTGATTCTGAACTTTAGTTGTGAAATCTGGAAAGAATGATATCACACTATTCTCCCACGAAACCGGTGGATTGTTTCACGCCGTTTGGAGTATTACATCCTGGTCTCGAAAATTGAAGACTCTGGCGATTATCGGCCGGGGTGGAGCCCCTGGCTTAGGGCGTCCCCCAGGAACCCAGTGTGCTCGTTCAATCGAGAAATAGTTTGAGAAGCATTTTGGTCGCAAGTGTTTCGTGACTAGCTCCTCGATGAAGAGGTCCGCGGCCAGTCCCTCCGCCCGCTCCGGCACCCCCAAAATACGCACATTATTTCTATGTACTCTACCTTCGTAGTCATCCAGTTGCGCTTCCATTTTGACCTGGTTTTCCAGTAGTTGTTGTACCTGTCGTTTAAGTTGGGAGGTGTCTGTGGTGATCATTTTGGTGATATCTTCCACCTCTTTAACTCTTGTGTCCATTTTCCGCAGGTCGACCCGTATTAGGCAAACTTCGATGTTCACGGAATCCAACCGGGATTCCAGGGAGGACCGTATCCCATTAATAGCGACCATAATGTCTTGCAGTGTTAAATCAGGCTGCTCAGGAGGTGCCTGTGTCTTATCCTGAAAGCAAAAGACACACAATTGATGGACGGAATGCAGACCAAATCAAAACATTCACCCCCAGTCAAGAGATCTGGGTTAAATCCATCATTCTTTTGCTCACCATGCCACCCCAGTTTAGACCTGGCCATATGCAAATCAGTCTTGACCCTGTGCCTCATGGGAACAGTCCAGCCCGAACTGCCAAGCCAGGTCCTCCCTGGACTGGAAACAAGCATCCTAGGACCGGTTTCGGGGTTTCACCCCTCATCAATTGTTTTTGCAAGTGTCTTACCCTGGTCAGGAAGGTTAATGGCCTCTGAATCCTTGCCGCTTTTATGCCATGCGTATTTGTCCAGTTCAGTTTTTAGTGATGACTTGGTTCCTCTCCCACCAGCCATCTTGAGGTACTCGTCGTCCGCACAATGGGAGATCACAGCAGAGGAGATGACTCGGTAGTCCCTGCTGCCTGCCTAGGGGCACCGTGCCTCCAGCGGCCTGTCGGGTTTCCCATGATGGAGTCCGCTAGACAGTCCCCTCCGGCGTCGGTGCGCCTCCTGCATAGGTCCCCCTGGTGTCACGCCAGCCTCTCACGGCGCATCGGCTCACCTTCAGAGTTACAATAGACCTTCTTGTGCGCCTTCTTCCCAGCCTTTTGAGGAATACAGTACTGTGGTGTAGGTAGCAAGAAGTGAGGGCTGCACGGCCTCCCAATGCACAGCCCCCGAGATGATTGAGGTCTCCCCCGCTGGCATATGTATGTTATGGGGACTGCTCTACAAGGGCAGAGTCAGCACCCCACCCCACAGTGCAGGCCTACAAGGCCCCGTCCGCCAGGCCTGGCCAGTTAAGATATTGCGGCTGCCCCCGGTGAGATGCGGGCAATTCGTTGAAGGCCTAGGCTTTATACATCGCCTCTGGTCCTCCTGCTGCGGAGCTCTGGTTTCCGTCTTCCTTTCTACGCCCCTGGGAGCACAGGTTGGGGCCGGTTTGGTAGCTGGCTAGTGCGAGTCGACCCCTCACCCTCAACTCGATGCAGAATACGTTCTCGGGTCCCGTTGTGGACCCCTGCGATGCAATGTCGTCGCAGGCCAATCCGCCGTATTTCTCTGGGCCGCAAGGTTGCTCCGATGTTCCAGGCCAGAATCAGCCCGCTTAGGTGAAGGCCCGCCCTCGGTACCTTACAATTGGAGGCTACACCTGTCCAAGCGGGACGCCGCGCATTCCACGCCGGACGGCTGCCCACCTGTCTGTCTTCTGCCTCCGACGGGCCCCAAATTGCCAGCAATCGCGTCTCTGTGCCACTGTAGGATCGCAGGTCGTCTGACGTGTTCCTTCCGCACTTGTCCGGCCTGGGTCGGGTCACTCAGCAACCGAGTCGGCGGCTCGATCTCGCCCTGGGACTACGCCAGTCCCACCGCCGCCATTTTACGCCTCCTCACCTCTGCAGCGGCAGGGTTCAATTCGCTGCTACGCGGCATTTACTTGCAGCTTTCCACTAACATGCGGGTGCCCACAGTGGCCGGGGCTGTGATCCCACTGATTGCAGGTTCCGTGCTGCTATATTAGTCAGGATAAATGACGGATGTTAGGCGAGGGCTCCGGAGCCGCGCTAGTGAGCGGCCATTCCCGTCGGCTGCTGGCCACGCCCCCCCAGGAACCCATTTTTTACCATGCAGCTTGTTGTGTCCACATAGCCACACTGTAGGTCATCCAACTGAATCCTTGGAGTCTACCTATTTGTCCTGGGTACAAGGGGGAGCAGGTTTAGCCCTTCATGGCTCTTTTCGGATCAAATGCATCCGGTTCATTCTTCTCTGAGCTTCCACAGGTGTAATACAGAATGTTGGGGTGGAGCTAGGCCGGGCTGTGAAATGGCCGCTCATTAAGAGAGTTCCGCCTGCACATTTCAGCTTTTTAACCTGTAAATGCAGGTCAATTAAAGGGGTCATTTGTAGTGGGTATGTAATTGTGTCCCCCTGAGGGCTTCCTGCTGCTGAGAGACGAGGAGGTGGGGGCTGGCCTGGTAGAGGCGTGGCCAGCCTTAGAGCACGCTGATGCTGTGGGATTGATTGGTCCAGGAGTCGCGCTGGGGTGGCCGCTGCTGGGCGGCCTTGGGCGGAGGAGCAGCTGTTCCGGAAGGTCCTCGGAGACCTGCTGACATCTGTGCCAGTGGGGAGAAGTGCAGTGTCCCCCTGGATTGTACTGCCCGCCGCAGGTGTGGGGGCGCACTGCCTGGACACCTTCCTCCCGGCCTGCCGGACTGGATGTTCATCTAACTGAGGTGTAGGAAAGTGGGTCGGGCCTATGGAACCTGAGCATGCCCCCGGGCCCAAGGTGGGGAGGCTGCCGTGCGGGACCGACAGGGCTTCTGAGACGCTGGTGACATCTCTCCTGGCTGCCATCCAGCCTGGTGCCCACAGCGCTGAGTGGGCACCCCCTTTTTGCTTGACCCTTGCTGCCCGTCATTACGGATCTCCCAGCAGCCTGACAGTTCATGTACTGTGTTGCAGTGGACGATTGACACTCTCCTCCCCTCACCTAAAATACATTAAAGGGATATTGCACTGAGGGGCAGATCGCTGCTTCCCAATTGGACACCCCAGAGTGCCCACAGTAGATAATGACATTGCAGGGGGTGAGGATTTTATCCTGTGAGTGCTGTGTGAAGGGAGTGGTGCCTCACTGGAGGTGCTGATTGGTCTTGACACCTTTGGGCCTCATGGAATCTAACCACCAGCCATGAGGATTCCTGCGGATCATGTCTGGAGGCCGGTGGTGACAGAACTACTGCCCCAATTTATGTCCCAGCGTAGCTTTGCCGCACACCTTATATAGACCAAGTCCACAGGCCCTGTTGCCTGCTGGCTGCCTGACATTACCAGACACCGGCATTATTCTTCATCACTACCTGTGCACCATGCTCATCACCACCCGCCAATATGGAGAAAAACAACGCCAAACAAATGAAGCTGCAGTTTGAGAGCAGGCGCGGCACTAGACAGGGTGACACATGCTCGATCTCCTGGGCATCCCCTGAGCACTCCGACGTGGGGCCACAGCAGGATATCGACATTAAAGAAATTCTCGTCAAAGTATGATCTAGCCTCAAGAATATAGACACCACACTGGACATGCTCACGAGTCACCTAGACTAGGTTAAGCAGCGCGTGGACAAACATGAAAACCGCCTCGATCAGTTGGCGCAACATTTATCAGATGCCAATGACTCACATGCTGAGACAAGGAAGCAACTACTCAAAATGGACAAAGTGCTGGAGGTGATCAGGGCCAAAAATGAAGACCTCGAGGTGCTCTGCCACTGAAGTAATCTCAGGATCACAGGAGTCCAGGAATCCAACAACATTACAAAAATGGAAGACTTCATTGAGTCCATGCTCAGGGATCTCTTCAGAGACAGTCTATCTGCTGTGTTCATAGTGGAGCACGTGCACTGACCACTGGGACCCAGGCCCCCTCCTGGGGCACTGGCCAGGTCAATAGTTGCACGATTGCTAAACTACTGGAACTGGGATATGGTCCTGCACCTGGCTAGGGAACGGGGATCACTTCAATAACAAGGCAATCACTTATCCTTCTACCTCGACGTCTCTGTGGTGGTGCAGGCAGCCCACTGGGAGTCCCTCCCAGCTAAACAAATCCTCCAGAAAGCAGAGATCCCATATGCCTTGGTTTATCCTGCCTGACTGAGGGTGAACTGGGAAGGCAAACAACATTTGTTCACAGAAGCCAAGGCAGTCTTGAAATTTGCCAAATGCATCATTCAGGACAGAGGGCAGTCCCAGGGCTCCTCCATGGCAGCGGAAGGAAATTTGCTGAGTGACAATGACCCCCTCAGTCTCATGCTGTCGTTATTTTATTCCCTTGTTACGATTTACTAGCTATAATAGTGGCTTTTTTTGCGATGCCCTCACCTGCATCCTATTGTTGAAATATATGACACGCACACCTTTAATAATTCATTTATAATGCTCAGAGCCTATACAGGATGTTTTTTCCTAACACTTGCTCCTTGGTATCCTTGCTCGGCCACCCTGCCGTACACAGTAGGGGGTGTTCGCCCGACTTCTCTCAGCCCTCCGTGATGATTCCTCTCCAAAGTTGCTTACAAGGTTTCATTGGGGAGGGTAGGGATGGTGCACAACCGAGTTGGGGGGTTGTTATGGGTGGTGGGAGGGTGGGTTTATTATATTTTTTGCGATCTGCACCTATCTGCTTCAACACATTCGGCCACACCATACATGTGATGAGGACCATTGTGCACTATCACTACACTAAACTACTACTTTCTCATGTACAGCATTAAATTGTTAACGTGGAATGTCCATGGCCTTAATGACCATCGGAAGGCAGGCCAAGTTTTTGCGTAATTACATAGACACTCCACAGATATTTGCCTGCTACAAGAGTCCACCTTACAGAAAGTGCTACCACGAGACTTAGATCAAGCTGGCTCAGTGAGCATTATGTGGCTGTGTATTGAAACTATAGCCGGGGGGTGGCGATTGTAAGTTGTAAGAGATTGAAGTAAGTTAATCTACTATGCCCACTCCACCTGAGCTTCCTGTCAGGGGAAGAAAAAGCCATTCTACTTTCAGGCCATTGTCTCTGCTCTGGGAGCAGTCTTCATATCTCCTTCACACCTAAATCGGACCAAGTACAGGATGGGCAGTTGCTGCAGATCTAATGCAAATTACCCTCTAGCATTTTCAGGTAGAGTAAAGGTAACTTTCTAAAAGTCACATTTGCCATGCATTTAAAAAGAATCCAACTTTCCTGTTAGATTGGATTTTTATTAAATATAAAAATAAGTCAGAATGCATTCTGGATGGATTATGTAGCTGGTACACGTCAAAAGATATTGATTAAAGTGTATAATCTATACTTTGTCTTTTCTTATGTGCCAGTTACAGTCTGAGGAGTGACAATGTCGTGTTTGGGCTTGTCACTGGGAGAACATGCCATTCTAATGTCACATAAGTTTAATTCTTAAATATTATGCATTCTGCCTTGCATACAGCAAGATGTGCTTACGAATGAGCTATTTAATATTTAAAACATTTCTTACCGTCAAAAGGCGGTTCAAATCACAAGTGTATAAGGTATTAGTATATATGTATGCATAGATATTACTGGATATTCAAATGTTGTTAATGATATTCAGATGTTGTCAGCACACAGCAGGCAAGCATAATCTATATTATTCTTCCACAAAAGGGCATTGAGAGGCACAGCTTGATGTACCTGTTCTAACAAAGGCTGAGTTGTAGATATATTGATACCTAGCAGGGATATTTAGTTCTCTTTATATTTAGCTTTCAGAAATTCCCAGTACACTGTCAATGAATAGAGTTGATTATACAGAATTATTACTGATGTATATCATTTCACAATTAAAGTTATGTTAAGTGTTCCAATGAAAACTTGCTTAAGGTGCCTCTGTGTCCTATAGAGATGAACTACAACCTGCAGTCTTCCTAAAGGAGTAATGAGGAAGGGTGAGAAATCCAGTGTCTCTGTTTTCTGTCTTATACCTTTACCTGCTTTGACCATTAGCTCTCTTGTTTACCATGTAGTCACTGGTGGTGACATTGAGAAACGGAAAAGAGCATTGCTTCTTCTAGAACTTGCACACAATTTTAGTGCAAAACTGATGATGATGGTAATGGTTCACTTAATTCAATGTGTGAACTGAAACGTCAACATTTAATGGCAGGAATAATAATTTCTCACCTTGAGAAGAAGCTTGCTTCCTAGAATGATTTCAATGAAAGATTGTTTTTGTTTGAAGTAGCGAGCTTCTCCATGTCTTTGCATGTGCTTCTAAATCACTACATTTACCTAATCACTTATGGCCAGATGTATGACCCTTTTTAGCAGTCACAAAAAGAAATTGGCCCGTTTGTGACCACAAAAAATGTTTGTGGTATGTACAAACCCTATTGTGCGAGTCGGTAACCGATTACTGACTCTCAAAATAGGATTTGTGACTCACTATTAGGAAGGGACATACCAACTGTGTCCCTTCCTAATAGTGAGTCACACTGGTATGTACGATTGTTTTGCGATCGCAAATGCGGTTACAAAACAATTGCGGGTACCACCTACTTCAAGTAGGTGATAAGCCATTCGCAAAAGGGGAGAGGTCCGCAAGGTACCTCTTCCACTTTGCGAATGTATGCAAAAATATTTTTTCGAGAGCAGGCAGTGGTCCCACGGACCACTGCCTGCCTTAAAAAATGAAAAGAAAACTTTTCATTTTTTTCTTTGAAATGCATCCTGTTTTCCTTCAAGAAAAATAGGCTACATTTGGAAAAAAAAAACGTTGCTTGATTTAAAAAGCAAACACAGATATGGTGGTCTGCCGTTCCCAGCAGGACACCATCCCTGTGATATGTGAGATTCCTAAGGGGTTGCAAATTATGACCTACCGCATTAATATTAATGAGGTAGGTCTTTAGCTACCCCATTAGGAATCGCAAACAGTGTCTGAGACACTGTTTTACATTCCATTTTGCGACTCGCAAAATGACGCAATTTGCAATTTACAAAATGGAATGGTCGTATATCTGGCCCTTAGTATTGCCTTTTGCTCCTTTCTAATCAATTGATGAGTTATACTGGTATTTAAATACTTATTTATATATTTTAAAACAATTTTTTCTTTTAAAAAATGTTAAAAACGTCATCCTCGTGTGAAGAATCTATGATTTTCGAATGAAAAAATAACAACAAAATATTAAATTAGTTACATTCCCCCGTGCCAGACCCTTATTTATATATGTTCATACAAGTTTTAATGTTTGCCGCAAGTGCAGAGTTTAAAAATATTGTATTTACTACTCAATTCAAGACATAAGCCCATTTAAATGTAGTAGGCAGTAGCATTTTCTTACAGTCTTTCCTTGTTGATAAAAGACAGATAGGGAATGGAAAATCTAAAATATTACATTGATATATTTAAAACCACTGAATATTCTTATAAAAAAGTGAGACGAACAATCTTTGCAGGAAAATTTAAGTTGTGGACATATCATTCATGTTAATGTCAGATGATTAGATTTGTTTGTGCACAAGACGAACACAGATTTCTCCTAAATAAAAAAAACTGTTGAGAAGGTCTCAGTTATAACCTTCTCTACTTGCCTCATAGTAGGTAATTCTTGGCAACCCCCATTTGAAATCAATTGAGAAAAGGCTAAACACTAAAACAGAGGATTGCACACTTCCTTTGTTGGACTTCATCAAAAATAGATGGTATTACTTAGACAAATACGACCTCATTTGCTTGAACAAGCCTATCCTTGAAAGCAACTACTGCAATGAATCAAAACATTTAACCCGACTGCATTTCTAAGTCACACGAACACGAACAAGGGAATTAAAAACTTTAAAATCCAAACTACATTTAAAACATGTTCAATTTGCCTGTCCCACAGACTGAGTTTTGAGAGTGAATTCACACTTCAAATCAGGAACTGAAAGATAAAACTATCGGTATCACCAAGATCCTCATCAGATATCTACTACACATGAAGAAGGCAGACATGATGTTGAAAAAGAGAATACTTAGCCCCAATTCTCAGTGTTGCACTGCATGGCGAAAGTAGTGCAGCAGTCATCAGCATGTATTAAATATCTCAAGAGCATTTTAAGCATTAAATACACACAGAGGACACCCAGCACTGCACTTTTCACACACTTCTGCAACATTTGTTTCCCTGGCAAGATGGCCTGACAACTAATGTGTCTTATTCCATTCCTAAAATAACGATGGGATTTTTTTTTTCGTGCCAATCCATGACACACAAAGACGCACAAAGCCCTCCTCATTGTTCTTTGTGGTGGAGTCTAAGAGAGAACAACTGATGGTGGCACTTAAAAAAGGTGCATTTTTGTGTATGGAGTGCGACCCTTTAAGAACCGCTGAAGGTGGGACATGTAACACAATAATAGGAATATCATATTACCTATTATTTTGGCATATGTGTGCGCACCGCTCTTATTCAATGTGGTCAAAAGTCAGTGCTTTAAGTGGGTTGAATTAATAGCACCAAACTATTCCATTCCCAAACCCCAGCAGTGCACAACAGTGCTGGTACTGGCCTCTCCCCTCCCCCAGCTAACTTCCAGCACAAGCTGCAACAAATACATCGGGGTGTGACTCTACTTAATCCCTAGCACAACTAAGACTATGACCTTTTGCATAGAGGCACCACTGATATCGAAGAAATTCATACTCACCTGTTCACAAGGTTTTCTGGTGGTTGCATGTTGACACAAACAACATGTGAAGTGCACAAGAAAATGTGTGCCGTTGAACTGAATTTCCATAACTAGGAGGGGCTTATCCAACATGGGTTGTGAATTTACTGTGGCATAGGAATCCAGCTGCACATAAACTGGTGAGACCAAAGAAGGTCAAACAGTGACTCAGGTTGCAGAGGGGATAAGATCCCGCCGTTTGAAATAGACTGTCCCTTTTGGGCTACAGATGCCTCAACATACAGCTTCATGTGATGCTAGCTTGTCTTCAAAACGTTTACTGAGACCATGTCATTATGCTGTCATTTTATGTCACTCGTCAAGGATTACAAATGGAAATAGATACCCATGATGCATTGTGGTCAATAACACGAAAGGATATGAAGACCACATCCACTCATCCTGGACTTCAGCATCAAATAGGTTGGTGAAAAATACCTAACTATTTTCCCAACATGATCACACACTAATATGATGGCTGATAAAACTTTATCTTTTCACCAATAGAAGTGAGGAAAAGGCATACCACACCCCCACATCCAACAACACGTCTGTTAACAGCTCTTTAGTGCCTACATAAAATAATGTACATTAGTCAAGTAAATCTTTAGTTGGAAAGGATGTAAATTTGCACTGCCAACTGGTACACAGAGACAGGACCTACAGTCCTTTCCATAGGAGCACCGAGTGGCACATACAGCAGGATTTAGAGACATTCAATCTAGACAGGGGCCAATTAAATTATTTTACCCTCGTAAAACCTGGTGTAAAGGCCTTCGATAGGGGATAGGGATTGCTGTAATTTACAGTTGTTAATTTAAATTTGAAATTGTTCCTCATGTTTTCAAATGCTGCCTTCTCTTTGGATCTCTCAGGCAAAGAATTATTCCTGTGTACAGATATCAAGCTAAAAATAATTAGAAACCTAGCAGATCCTCACTGGACAAAGGTTCCTGATAGTGTGATATTGCATGTCCTTCAGTTGAGTTCAGACTCCTGTATTCCACAACTGATTTCAACCCTTGGGTACATCCTGTGGCATTTACTTTTAGTACCAGAAGCACTGGAGTGGACTAAGAACTACTGGTGATCTGAAACAAACTCAAGTCTTCACACGTCCTTCTCAATGTTGGCCATCTTTTCACCTGGCATATTGTTTATGTTTTTTAAAGCCATGCTGTCACTTGAGTTGACATTATGAATATGCTAGCTGGTTCATCCTCAGATAATTGACCAAGCACTCACCAACAGTTTCACCTTGTTGTTCTGGAATATAATCAGAAGGAGAGAATTATGTGTATGATTGAGCATTCCTAAGGTGGAGCTCAGCCTCCTCTCGAACATCATTATCTATCATATTACCATGATGATGTCAGCCCTCCCATATTGTTATTTAAGGAGGTTGACAGGGATACAATATGGGGTTTTCATGAACTTTCTGGATTCACATGGGAGTTAATTTCTCTGATTTGTTCTCCCACTGTAGGAGACCCAATGACTTGTCTTGAAAGGGTAGGTTTTACATGTGCCACCATCCAGACATTAAGCCTAGGCCTGTCTTCATTCAGTATGGTCCTTTAGTCATACCAATATTTGATTAATTCATGGTTGGTTTCCAGAGCTTCAGTGGCCTGTTTTGTGCTTTGGGCCATTTAAGACCTGAGACCAAATCCTTACCCCACAGTGCAAAGTGAGGGCTTACTACAATGCTTTCTTCTGCCGTACTTCTCACCCAAGACTTAAGAAACCCCTGGTTTTCAATTAGAAATTCAAAGTGCTAAAGCCCACTACCTTCTGATGGACAACTCTGCAACAAGCATTGTAACATAATATTCCGCTTCTTAAAAGACTCTTACTTTCTCCATGTCAGGTTCTTGTTGAATCTGCCAGTTGGGCTGTGGGAAGAATTAAGTTGGGAACTAAGAGGCTAACTCACACTAATGCCACATAGCCTTTAAATGGCCAATGGGAAGATATTCCCTTTGAGAGTAATCACCTCCTTGAGGAATTCCACTCTGGTAAAAAAATACCAAAGATGGCCCTATGGACCTTTCCACTTAGGTTGTCCCCATGGTTGTTTTGAACGGCTCTGCCTCAGGGTGTCTGGAGGTGCAGTCTAACACCAACAAGATATAAGGTTCCCAAAGGGTGTGCCAGGTTGCAGGGTTGTGATATTATATAGCCCACCACTTTCAAATATTGCCTCCTTAGAATAAGACCATCCTTGGTCCAGCCTTCGGATTACCTTCTGGATTAGTAAATCTAAATGGATCTGCAGAATTATTTGACATTTGCTTCTACCTGAAGACAGTAAACATTACTTTAGAAGTCTTGGCATCACCTATATGACTAACGGGGGTGTACTTTGTGACACCTCCAGCGAGTATGTATTGGTGAAAGAGTAAATATTATACATAAGTGCATTACTGCTTTATCTCAACAGGAAAAACATCCTACATCCTGAGTAATGTTTCACCACAGCGAAAACCCTTTCCTGTTCCAAAAGTTTAACTCTTCAAATGGATGGAAATTGCAATCCATTTTCAGGTTGTTAATACAAACAATTTTGAGATTGTGTGGGTGTTCAACATTTTTACAGTTGGCCCCACTTTGGAATGCCCACAAATGCTAAAGAGAGTACTGGAGGATGTTTTGAAGTTTTGGTGGAGGTAAAATATCTAGTACCTGATTAAATGTCCTCATATGCCCTAAACGTCCTTTTTTCTTCATTCTTTTTTAAAATGGCCAGTCTTATTTTATGGTCATGTGCAGTCATGCCTTACTGGAAGAAAGCTTTTGTGGAAATTATATTGATGCCACAAATATCTTCAGGACTCAAAATTGAGAATTGCAAGTATCACACTCTTGAGGCATTTTTTTTGCAGGGGAAATGGAACCAATGACTTATGGTGTGAAGGCCCTGATATACTAAGCCTTGCAAATCACAGCTTTGCACCCTATATTTGGATAGACAATAGAAATATGAAATTGTAATTCTGTCCTCCATAGGACAGAAAATAACTTCCACCTCCTTGTTGAACATATCACTGCTCTATTCAAGGCAATGGCTCTTGGTTCGACATTTCATATTAGAGTTCTGTGATTTCCTCCAGTTCACCCTTAGGGGTCCTAGTAGTCCTAACTTAAGAAAGTGTTAGCTCAATGTAGCAATACATAAAGTCCTCCAACAAGTCTCTTGCTAAGGTAATGAAACATTCTCACATCTTAACTTCAAGAGATCCGGATGCCTTTACACACAAAGGCTTTTTGCAATCACAGGGACTCCTGTGGGAACTATCTTCCAGATACATCTAGCTTTTTAATCCCTTATTGACCACCCCTAACAATTCTTTCAACACAAATTTCTTGAAAACAGCTGAAAGGATTAACACCAACAAATAAAAAGCATGCTGTCTGAGCAGAGGCAGGTTCAGATGTTGTCTTTCCATAACAGTGGCAGCTGCCTAGGGAGGCAAAGGCACTTATGTAAGCAGGCAACATGGGTCCCACCTATGCCTGTAAAATAGAGTTATAATTGTAGTCTAGAGAGCCCCTTTACACCCCTAGGCCTCAGTGCCATTGCACATGCTGCACCAATGATAGATAAGCTCTTGGATCTTATGCCCAGTACATCAGATCCAGCACATAGAAAATGACTAGGCTGTGGATGCATACAAATATGACAGGTGTGGATCAAACAGCATTAGAGGTGTGTTCTCTCTGTTTAAACACTTTTTGAGGAACATAACATTCAATAGAAATGAATGGCGAGACCAGATGACCGGCCCACACCAGACCCCAGAAGTTTGGATGAATGCTCATTTGGAGCTTCAAGCCTCATCAGTGCTCCAAGATTTTTGTTACATTCTCTTGAATGTCCCCCTCTGTTACCATGTGTGTACGGTTTACGAGATTGGGTATCAGACTTTCTTCAGTAGAGCGAGGGTGTGGTTACTTTCTGTCCATCTGGTTTCACTACCTAGATGATGCATGTTTTCTGGAAGCCCAGTACAAGTAACCAGATGCCCAGGCTCTTCTCTCTTTGAGCCCCTGGGATCTGGGGTTCAGGTGCCAGCCCACTGAGTCACAGAGTGCCCAGGTTGCCCAGGTCAGGGACCCCCAGGACCTTGTGTTCATGCACAAGTCCACAATATCTCAGAATGCCTAGGAAGGGCTTTAGAAGACCCAGTGAAGGTTCCCCTGCATTGCATGGGGAAAAAGCCCTGAGTCAGAGGTCCAGGAGGCCGTGGGAGAGGGCCTCTGTGAACCAGGGTTATTGCGCCAGGTCACCATGTCTTTGCGTGCCCAGGACAGGCTTCCGCAGGCCCAGGGAGAACTCCCCAGTTCTCCCAGGTGAAAAGATATGACCAGGTCCTGGTGTAAAAAGATATGACCAGGTCCTGGTCAGAGTTCCTTCAGGCCCTGGGTGAGGGCCGCCAGGAACTAGGGTCTAGGCACTGGGCTACCATATCTCAGACTGCCCAGGCCAGACTTCTGCAGGCCCTGGGAGTGCACCACTGCTTCACTGGAGTGAAAAGTACTTTGCGGGACCCAGGAAGGAGCTCTGCAGGGGCCCCCATGCCAGGCTGGGCCTCATGGAGGACTGCTGTATGAGACAGCCTGCAGAGTTCTTCTGCACCCCTCCAATTTGAGCAGAAATGCTTTACAGAAGATACAGATTGACCAGATGGCGATCCTCTGGGCCTGGCATATCTGGTGACAAACCCAATAGAGTGATTGGTGCAACTAGATGGCCAGGCTGCCCCTGAAGCAAGATAAGGGCTAATTTGAAGCGTTAAGTCCTGTCAGGATGTCAGGAGGTCATATACATTAACTTAAATGTCACCCCATAAACTAGTGTGCACACATTACAAGAAAGGCTAGTGGCCTTCTTCCTAATCAGTAGAGGCAAGGTACTCTGCACCGTTGGTCATCAATTTGTCCTCGATGGCACTGTGAAGTCCACACTTCAACCCAGCATGAGGAGTCTGTTCAGGAGCCAGCCTTCCTAGAGAGTAGGCCGGACATGAAGTAAACATCCAGGGTGGCCTTCTCAGGAATGATCTAACCAGCACTGTACTATGATCGAGTAAGCATATTTTGCCCATTTAGGAACGGACTGCTTGGCTAACCTCAGTTGTTGTTTCAGGCAAAGAGCTTTTATCCTGCCTGGATCCACCTGACTCGAGTGTGTGCCTTTCAGCAAAGCCCACCTCTCAAGTGGTGCTCCACACCCAGCATCTTTCCCCTTAGTGGCCTGACCAGAGTGGATGGGGGTGGGGGGGTGCTAGACCTGGACACAAAAGCAACCTGGTGGCTCTTGCCCAGTATGGCACACCATTACACTTCTCCTCTACCCACTGCATTTCTGCAGCAGCTTGGAACAATTGTTCTGTGGGGGGTCCCTGTTGGCTAATGCTGGTAGTGAGGCTGGTCCCCCAGTAACTCAATCAGACTGCACCTTGGCCCTGCCTCTCCATTCTATGGTCACATGGCAGGGCTTCTGGTGGCCATGAAATCACCCTGTCTATACATTCACTGCAGGTAGTAGGGACTCCCCACCCATGCAGCTCTCGAGGGGTGTGAAGGATGGTCTGGGATGGGCATGCTGCTTCTCCTCCAGTAGGTGCAGCTACCTGGTTGAACATGCCAGTAGCGTGTGTGTCAAGGATTATGTCATGCATGCGTACGTACCCACTGCTGGTATAGGGAAACTCCGAATGGCTCAATGAAGCAGTTATGGCTCCTTTGATCATTCCATCTGCTATTTGAATAACTGTAGAAATTCTAGAGCTACTACATGTCGATGAGCACTGAGCTCTAGGGATGTATGCATTTATCAGTGCAAGACAAATTTGTCACGCCCAGCCACATTAGTCACTCTAGATAACCACAGGCCACTTGCATGTCCCTGTGATGGCAATATAATATTCAGATGTCTGCCCTATTAACTTTCCATGGTACTCTCTGTGCCTACCATGGTGACCAAGGGTAACGAGGAATCAGAGTCAGATTCTGGAGAAATGGCTACCACATCAAAGGAAGGCAGTAATTGTGAAATTGACCCACTCCTTTCTCGGGGAGGTAGTGATGAAGAATAACAGCACAGGACTCTTTTAAGACCCTGCAATTAGAATGAGTACACAGATACTTTTACGGGATCCACTGGAGGGCAAGTCTGGTGCTACCAGCTTTGGTAATTCCAGCTCCAATAGCAGATTTTAAGGTTGCTTTATGATAGAATGTATAAAAATAATATGGAATCATTGTGTACATTGTTTTTACAATTGCATATTTGATGTTAATGTGTAATTGTATGCATATTATCTTTTCAGCCTTGATAAAGTTCCTGATAGAAAAGAAAGCATTGACTGGTTGGGCTGAGATGTTCTTTTAATGACATGTTAATACTTGAATACAGAAATCCTTTTTTGCCATGATTGTAGGCTCATGATCTGCTTCTTATGCTTTTGAAGATATCCTGTCAAGTGATGACTCCTTCCTTAACTAAATGGATTGTTTGTGTATTATCTTGATTGCAAAATTGATGGTATTATAATAAAAGTGTTTCTCCATTTTGTTTTGGTGTTTATAATTGACAGTTTAAGTGTTTTGGCCTGTGCCAGCCCCTGTCTCAGCCCCTGCCTCTTGGCGCCCCTTTGATGCTCTTAACTGAATGTACTGGGGTTCCAAACTGTTTACTTTGAAAAAATGTAAGTGTTCAAATTAGGCCAGTCCCCTGCATATTCCAGCTAGGAATAACAGAATAAGACTCCAGTTCTATTTTGTTGGTTTTCAGAAATGGGGCCATGACCAAGTGGACACTTGGTGCATTCACATTGTATCACTAGTGAATAACTTTTTAAATAGGCCAAGAATGTTTTCATTCATCAAGAACAAATATAAGAGATTTGGAAGCAAAGAGATACCATTGTAGTTCTGACCAACAATGATGCTGACTATCCATCTGCCAGTGTTATTCCCATGAAAATAAAAATAAAAAAACCTAATGAAAGAGGTGATAAAAATACTGGAAGGCTCAATAAAAATCAGAAGAAAAGATATGTAAAATCAAAGGGCAGCTTTAAAGAATACTAGACAATTTTCTGGAAAGTCATAATGAAAATTGCCAGAATAATCAATGATAGGACAGAAGACAGCACATGTCAGATCAATGCAGATGCCATTCATAACTACTACAAAGAAATTATTGAAAGAGAAAAGAGGGAAACTAAAATTCCTCCCAATTGACTTAATTGACTGAACATCTGGGACGCGCATTTACCTTTTGCTCCAGCCGTGAGGGGAACGGCCAACGACAGCTTTCTCTTGCTCCCACTGCCGTGAGGGGAACGGCCACCGCGAGACCACAACCCCCAGCAGCACAAGCGGCGGCGCTAGCCGTGACGCCGCTTTTCGCGCCAGGAGGCGCCCGGAGGCGTTAAAGGCCCAGCGGGCCGCCCGCCTGAACACTACGCCCCTGGGATACTGTTTTGGAGGTACTGTTGATATACAGGGGGTATGGCTAAGCGTATGCCGAAAAAAGGGGGGGGGGTTTAACGGGGACTCTGGACGCCTTTTTAACACGGGCAGAATCATTACTGACTCATGAAATACAGCTCACCGAGAGGAGACGTTCTTTGGGCTCGGTGACTGCCTGCAAAAGATCCTCGCTAGGGGGATTAGTGTTGCGATTTCACCGGCACCTGCCCCGCAATTACCTGCAAATGTGTGTAATACTTCAGAGGGGGAGGCGGCGAGAGGAGCTTATTGTGTGTTGACGGGGTGTGTCAGATAGGGGGAGCAAAGGTTTGGGTGCTCGGATTGGAGTTCCCGACCTAGGGACTTTGGGTGGTGGGGATCTGTATTTTGCCCAAGTCCCGGTACCGCTGATTGTGGCCGATATCCAGAGTGTAGTATATGGAAGTGATGATGAGGGCGGCACCAGAATTACCAGATCTAAGGGGGGTCAAAGGGCTGGGCTAATAGATATTCCAATAACCAGCCCAGAACCCGCGATGAAACATCACAGGGGTGGTGCCCTATCAAAACAAAAATTTAAACAGAAGCCCAGGCCCAAGAAGACACAATCCAAGCCAAGTTCCCAGGATATTAATAACGCTTCACAGGGCCCCTCGGTATGTCAGGGAGTAGCTCCAACCCAATTGAACTGCCTGATATCATCCTTGGGGGACTGTGATAATGATCCCTGGAAAAGAATTGAGTCCCTGTTTTCTGTCCTACTTGAGCCCATACTTAGCAAGTTAATTAGCCTAGAGGAGAAACTGTTAGGGCTGGAGAAAGTGTGTAGTAGTCACATTAAACTAACACAGGAAAGAGGGTGCATGTATGGCCGAGAAATCCCAACACAGATATCCCGGCCATTACAAGCGGAACATCAACGAGGTATGCAGGCAGAAGGGGGAGGGGGTAATCCGGTACCAGGGATCATCACGCCGATAGAGGCAGAGGCACGTGTTGTGCTCCTAGGAGAACCTGTAAATGATCACTATGCTCAAGGCGGGGGGAGTCAGATACCTAATAGTCACGGTAACATAGTAGTTTCTAATACGCGGGATGGAAGCAGCAGGGACATGACTGGAAAGGGTAGCAGGGCACTCGAGGGTGGTGTGGATAGGGAAGCGGCCTGTTCGAGGGATATTAGTGATAACAGATTGTTGTCAAGTCAACATACTTCGAATAGAGGTGCCCCGAATCAGAGTGATGACCTGCCAACAATAAATCTCCCACCAGACTGTTGTCCATACGTAGTTGTTCTTGCAGGTGTACCCGCTCAAATAAACACGAATGAGGAGTCTACCCCACAATTAATTAATAAGGTAGCCCATTGGTTATCCAAATTTGTGAAATTTAACACACGTGATCTTCAGCATATTTTAATGGCAAGAAGGGTGAACTGGATAGGTAGTATGAGGAAATATTTTTCTGGAGACTGTGTGATTGTCACCTTTAGATATCCGTGGTTGGTTCAGTCAATCCTTTCTCAGGCAGATAATTTTTTTGATATGGAGACTAGTATAAAACCCTTGACTTTGGGCTTTTTTATAGACCAGGTAGACCAGGTACAAGAGGTATGGTCAATCAGGTTGGGGAGAACCAGGATCAATTTAACATCAGGAGGATTAGGGACAGACCGGTTCATCTAAACAATGTTTTTGCCCCCCTGGGTGATCTGAATGAAATTGATTGACTGCCTGAATGTAGGGGTGGGGGGACCTTTGTCTCGTCGGGGTCAGTGGTCGTCCAGAAAGGGAAGTCTGTGCGGGCTGGTGAGTTGGAGGCAGTCCCGTCATTGGAGCGTAGGGAATCAACCTCCAGTGAGGAGAGTAGGGAGATTGGAGAGGGCAGCATAGCTCACCCTGGGGTAGATAGTGGGGTGCATTATTCTGATGGGAGTAAGAATGATGGCTCTTTAAAAATCATATCCTGGAATATAGCTGGTATAGCAAATAAACTTGAGGATATGCATTGGCTCGCCTTGGTAAGGGACTTTAACATAATTTGTCTCCAAGAAACCTGGGCGACGGAGAATACGTGTTTTATAGAGGGATATAAAACCTTCTTTTGTCCAGCAATCAAACCCCGAGTCGGAAGAGCAAAGGGGGACTGACTGTGTTTGTGGATTTGAACATTCAGGGAAGGTGGAAGGACTTGGCTTGTGATTCACATAATGTACAAGGGGTTAGACTCATAGCTAAGGGATGTAGGGTAACTATTTTGAATTTTTATAATGCCATACAATGCACACCACAGGGCCTAAATAGTATACATGAATTAGATGGTTGGCTGGACCGTCTTACCAGGAGTGGGCATGGTGCAACGCACATGATAGTAGCAGGCGATTTTAATTGTCATCCATGCCCGGATTTAAGGGTGGCTCACGGTGTGTGGTCGTCATGTGCATTAAGTGAGGGTATGCATATGGAACACACCCGGATGGGTAGGGAGCTGACGTGCCTTTTACACACACACGGGTTATCACACACGTTGGATATGGCCGATATTGTGGAAGGCTCCCTGTTGGACCCCACTTTTAAGGGAAGAGGGTGTCATTCAGTTATTGATTATATTTTGATCTCACAGGCAATGAAAAGATCTGTTAGGAAATTTAATATTTTACACAGTGTATTTAGCGATCATAACCCAGTAATTTTAATAGTTGATGTATACAGTCAGAGTGTGGTCAGACAGACAGAGGATCAATTATTATCCACGATCGATCAAGGCAGGCGATTAAGATGGGTCCAGATAAATGAGGCAGGGTTCAACGCGGCTCTATTTGGTCAAGGAGCTAAAGACATCATGAATTGCTTGGACCCAGAGGTGGAAGGGGCCGACTTGATTAAGGCTTTCACAAATATCGCTGTCCTTGTCACTAAATTGATGAAAACACAGCCAAGTAGGCATAGGGGGGATTCCCCAAGATGGTTTAGCCATCATTGTTCTCTTACCCTTAGGAACTTGAAGGATGCTCTCAAGCAGTCTCCTAGGGATAGAGAGAGGGTGTTGGCGTGTCGCGCAAGTTACAAGTTAGCGTTAAAACAACGTAGAGGTCAATTGCAGCGGATAGCGTGGGAGGAACTCCTTGAAGCAGCAGAGCAGAAAGATTCAGAACGGTTTTGGAGGGTTATAAATAGTCCCTGTTTTGCGGACCCAAATAAACCAAGGCTAAGTGGTAATATACTCCCGGAACAATGGCAGGAATACTTTCAGGGCCTATATAACCACTCGTCTGGCCAGGCAGAAGCACGGTTGTTAACTACACCCACAAGGGCTACCTCTGTCATTTTTTCGTTGGAGGAAGTCATTGTTGGCATCGAAGGGCTGATGCGAAATAAGGCCCCAGGCCCAGATGGGATTCCACCCGACCTTTTCAGATCGAATGTACAGGTCTGGGCACCTTTATTAACAAGGGTCTTAAATGCGGCAATAAGTGTTTCAATGCCTACATCTTGGTCTTCGGCAATTATAGTACCGATCTTTAAGAAGGGTAATCGGGATAGCCCGCACTGTTATCGACCAATATCTTTGATAGATGTATCAGCCAAGGTCTTGGGGCGGGTAATTTTAAATAGACTAATGGAGTGGGCCGAGTCTGCTAATATAATCACTGATGTTCAATACGGATTCCGCCCAGGGAAATCAACTGTGGACCAGTGTCTTAATCTTTATCTTATTTCTGCTAAATATACGCTGTTAAAAGGGGAGGTTTTTATTTGGCTTTTATGGACTTATCGGCGGCTTTTGACCGCGTGAACCGGAACAAGTTGTGGCTAGTAATGGCTAACCAGGGGGTGGATTTAGAACTAATAAATATACTTCAATCACTGCATAATCACACCACGGCTGCAGTAAGGTATACCCAGGAGGGAAAAGTAACGGATCGGTTTGGATGTTCAAGCGGTGTCAGACAGGGATGCATTCTGGCTCCCTTCTTATTTACTTTATACATTAATGGCCTGGATGCGGCACTGCGGGATATTAGGGCAGATGTACCACGAATAGGAGAAAGAACTGTGCCGGTTTTATTATATGCAGACGACGCAGTGTTATTGGCACGCACCCTTCATGGTCTACAACTTTTAATTAATGGTTTTGTAGAGTTTATGGAAAAACTCGAGATGGCCCCCAATCTCACCAAATCATATGTAATGGAGATGGGGAAAAAGCCAGCCAAATCATTTAAATACACCATTGGCTCGCATGTCTTAGGCAAAGTCCCAGTTTTTGCTTATTTAGGCATATTATTTGATGGGAAGCTTAACTTTAAACAGTTATTAGAAGAGAAATCTCTGTCTTTAATTAGATCCACAGGTTCAATTGCGAACTTTGCAAGCAGGCTTGGGCTGTGGACTCCGGATGTGATTTTGAAACTGTACAACTCAATCTGCTGTGCCAAGGTGCTGTATGGTAGTGAGGTCTGGGGCTTTGTGAAAATCAATAGCCTACAAACGGAAGAAAACAAATATATGAGGCGTCTGTTAAGGGTTCCCCATAGCACCCCAGCATTTATTGCACATGAAGAACTGGGAGCTAGTTATATCTCAGATTTAGTGGCTGTTAGACCTATAATTCACTGGTTAAAGGTCTGGTTAAATGAAGAGATAGGCCTGACAAGGCTTGTTGTTCAGGATTGCTTGTCCCTGGCTAACGTAATGAAGATCCCATGGTTAAAATATGTGCGGGATTGCCTACAAAAAATGGGACGGCAGGCACTGTTCGATGAGCCAGATATAATAAGACAGAAGGACAAGGCAGTTGTCAAAGAGTTGTTTTTCCAGTTTAGTATGGCGCAACGTGAGAGTAACGAGTTGGTTAAACCCACAGTAAGAGAACATGTTTTAATTAAAACCTCCTTGAAAATAGAACCATATTTAACTATTATGACAAATGCCCATGATAGATTTTTAATCACACGTTTTAGATTTAATTTTATCCACCATATTTTAGCGGTTCCAGCAGGCTTTGGAGTAAAGCCTGGAGAAAGAGGGCCCTGCGGCTGCGATAATGTGTCTCCGCAGGATACCCTCCACTTCCTTTTTAATTGTTCATTTTATGACCTCCCTAGAAAAAGGTTCTTGAAGTCTTTATTACAGACTACTGGTATTAGACAGGCACGCGTGGCATTGCTCTTTTTAAAACTTTCCGCAGATGTTTTAACCTTGTCTTGTCTGGTAAACTTTTTAAGAATGGCCCTTAAATCAAGATCTACAAGAGTGGCTAATGATACTGAGACATGATTTGTTAGTATGTTTTTAGATATCATGAAATATTGGGTTGTTAATTTTTTGGTTGTATCTATATGTAAATGCTTATAGGATTTGTGTTTCAAATCGAATAAAGTAAATATTGATTGATTGATAGATATATTCCCCCCCACCCCCTGTAAAGTAAACTGAGCCTACACTCTTATTCCCTAGCTCTTTTAGTTATTTACTCTTTGGAAACACCCTATATTTGTTTTACATTAGCAAACGTTTTATATTCCGTTCTTCGGACTAGGAGAAGATCCTCAAATAGGGGTGTTGTTTTACGTGATTATTCTTACCAACCGTCATCAATTGTTAATACTGTTTTTAATTAAATTGCTGCTAGTTAGCTAACACGTTAAATTGAATCTGTAAAAGAAAAATGAATTGTCTACGTGATGGTGATATAATCACAATTTGATTAGTGTAAATATTCCTCTTATGATATATAGCTGCTAGTTTTAGAAATGCGGATGCACTTAAACTATGGTATTTTTAATAGGTAAATATACAAAATGAAAGTTTTTAACTGTTTTAAAATATCTCTCGATCAATTCGTATTATGATAATTATTTGTACTTTTATGCATTCACCAAATGCAAATAAAGTTATTTGATTGATTGATTGACTGAACATCTGTTTAAATGAATTACAGTTCTTGAAATACCAAAGGGCCTGATTTGGAGTCTGGAGGTCTTCCGACTGCCAGATTCGCGGTGGCGGTCCACCATCCGCCGCATTATGACTTTGAAAGTCATTGTGGTGGAGGACCACCAGCTTTGCCAGGGAACAATCATTCCCTGGCAGTGGTGCAGCTGTGCCACAATGTGAGGATGCTCAGCGGGACTGGTGCAGTTCCCCATAGCATATTACAAGTTCTGCCACTGCCAGCCATTCCATGGGGGGAGCCCCACCATGAAAAGGCTGGTGGTGAAGGAACAAAAGGGGCCCTACAGGTCCCCCATGGCCCCCCGCCATGGGGATACATTCAGGGGGGCACAACATGTGCCCCCTGTCTGTATTTCCCCAAAGTTGCAGCTAAGCATGAACGTCAATGGCATTTGAAGAAGTCAGCTTAAAGAAAGGAGCTGTTCCTGACAATGTTAGCTTAAACAAACTGCACAATGTACATAAAGAAGAACCAGGCTTGCTGTTGCACTCCAAAAGATCAAATGGTGGCTTAGGTGTACCAAAATCATATATAAATTAGGAATTAACAATGTAAACAACCTACTGTATCTAAGAAAGGCTCCAGATATGTATATTGCTTGCTTATATGTGTATTTAGAATATATAATAAATGATAGAATAGATCATATTATGTAAATTCACAACCTAAAACTAGCAGGAAGCAGGTTGTTGGACTATGTTTAGTAATTACTAACATTTTATGACTGGCGGAAACATGAATAAAAAAATGGTAAAATCTCCCTGTGCAGCGAGATAGTGTAAAATACTTAGGGCCTGTTTTACCAAGGTAAGCTTACACTTTTGTGTAAGTTTATGATTTTTGGGCATTCACAAATGCATTTACAAGTAGTATCTTTACAACTGCAGAGTTTCTGAACTCAGGGCTGAGACTTCGGATTCGAGGCAGAAATTCCCTACTCAGTGCGGCGAGACCAAACTCAGGACAGAGAACTCCGCACTCGAGGCAGAGGACTCCACACCACAGCCAAGGTGAGAACTACACATGGCAAACTAACTAGTATGTACATACACCTGAAATTAATTAATGACACCTGAAAATCATTACATTCAGCCACATACAAGCTGCCCAAAATCAAGCCTCTGTTTCTTCAAACCTCATTTTCCTAACTGGCTGCTCCCTTGTCTTTGTTCTTCCACAAGGCTGCCTGTGCTGAGTAGGAGGAAGAGTTTTACAGAGGACACTGAGAAGATGGCCACATTTGTAGTGTCAAACTACAAGAAACTCCATGGACTGACTCCATAAGTTATTAGTGCAACAGAGTAGGCAGTCTTATTGAAGCAGTTGGGGTCAATGGATTGGTGGAGGACGTCTGGTCCATGTGTAATATAAAAAAAAAATATGGCATAATGAGAGGAGAAGGGTGAAGGAGAAGTTCACTAGGAGAGCGGTGGCTAGAGCTCTTCTTGGTGGGCAGTTTGGATCCTGTCTTCATCTCACCCCACTCAAGAAGGATGTTCTCTCCACTATGAACCACCACCTGCTACATTGGCTGCTTGTTCCAGATGACCATAGTGTGGTGCCATGTAATACATTAGGCAACAATATCCATACTATATGTAAAAAATAGTTTTCTTTGCAGCATGTATTACTATGGAAGCCACTCCATGTTGATTCTTTGCCTTATTGTGAATTTTACTCTAATGTTTTTTTGTTTTCTCTATCACACTACAAGTCCCAGAAATCTTTGTAAAGCAGAAACAAAGTTCCTTGCTCATCATGTGTGAAAACCATCAATGTTATACTTGTCACATGATTTATCAATAATTAATAGCTCATGAAGTTTCCCTTTTTATGCATTTCCATCATAACCGCATTCTTAATGTAATTCATTGTAACTGTTTTTAATTGAATTCTTCCACTGGGGCAGAGGTTCATGCACCTGCAGGAGGTCACCATCAAGGCCAATTCACCCACAACCACCAGAAAAAACTGGTAGGAATGTATGCTATCAGAAAACGTTTTTCATGTAGTCCCGCATTTTTATTCATTCATTTGATATATTTTGTCATGTGCATTAGCTGATTTCAACATAACAGTCTCCAGTACATGTGTGTTTGACATGTTAAATGTTGCATTTAATTAGAAATGCACTCATATTCTTACAGGCCCTGTGACATTGGCCCAACACCCATCTCAGGCAAGAGTGACTTTTGTTCCTCACAATGATATCACTTCTGATCCGGCACCACACAGCAGGCAAATGTAGATACTGGCAACTTCAATTATTACTTCATAAATGGCAAATCTTCTGATGTAATGTTTGACATGTTAGCATTATGTGTTTTATGACATCCCTGTTACTACAAAGCTCAATATGCACAATAGTGGTTTACAATATTTGAACCCATTTTAACATGTTCTCCAATGTTAGTGTATGACCTAGCTTTTCATTTATAAGTTTAAATCTGTTTTCAAAGTATTTCATATTCTGCCTTCATTTCAGCTGCTATCAGGACCAAGGCAGTCATCATAAGCCCTGAAAAAGCCACAGTATCAGGAGACATGCTGGCAGCAGCAATTAAGCCCTCTACCATCTGCCCATCAGGTACGTGTGCTTATCTTTGTATGTTGCTAAGAAAATGCATACTTTATACAATAACTAACTCTTGTAGAAAGGATTTTACAGTCTATGCAAATGTTTCTAATTATGTTACAGTGATGTGTAATTTCCATTAAAACCTAGTGTAATGTCTCTGCTTTGGTTTTCATATTAACTTTGCAATAAACCTTAACTTTAATAAGTCTGAAACTTGATTATGAAGCTGCTGGATCAAGGAACTCTTTGTTCATTCCAAACTCAAGGACACAGTTTCCTCAGCTGACCTCACAAGGGATATCCAAACCACACAAATCTACGGCTGGAGTTGGTGAGTTTGAGTGTGCGTTTCACATGTTTGTTTATCACATAACTGCTAATCTCAGAGCTATCATATGATAAGTATCACAAACCCCACATTACATGAAACATAAAACACAGCTGAAGATGTATTCCATGAATCTTTAGTTTATTACCACATAAGCTAGTGTGTGATGTACATCATCTGTCGCAATCTTCTTTCTGGTACTGGGAACAATAAGTTGTCCGATGAAGTTGAACCATGTACAAGCGGAGGCAGTGGGCAATCCAAGGAGAATCTGATCCTCCTCACAGCAGCAGTATCTCTGGCCAGCACTGCTTAACAAGAAGAGAATGAGAAGGCTGAAGATGGGCAGGAACTGGTTGAGGAGGAAGACATGAATGAAGAGAAGGGCATTGTTGGCCCAATGTCTAAAGACTGAAGGACACTGCACGTCCGGCCAGCATTTGTCCTCCTACTTTACTTCCGATACTTGCCAGTTCCCAGCATAAAGTCCCCACACAACCATCACCTCCTCACAGCCCTCACATCCCAGGTCGATGTGTAGATTCTCCTACACACTCCTTCCATGAAGATGCATCTCAGGCTTACTCTCAAACATTTATAGGAGAGAACATTCCTGGCGAGATGCAGGTATCCCCTATGCATGAATCTCCTCACCACAACCTCCCACATGCCACCCCTCCCCAGGCTAGCCGACCTGCTGGTCATATCAGAGGGCATCCCATGAGGAGGGAGATGGCATGGGTTGATGTTGGCCACTGGGAAGATGAATTTTTCCAGCAACAGAATGACGAGTGGCAGGACGTTCGTGCACTAGGGGCTACTAAGTCTGACATTTCAGATGCACTGCAATGGACAAGCTTAGGTTAGGCGTTTACGGTTACACAACACAAGGCCTGAATGATGATGCTGAAGACTGATGTTCTTAATTCTATATTTTAAATATGGATCACTTTTCATGCGCGGGTGGGTAAATAGGGCCAGTGTGTGTTATTGCTTAGAAGATCCTGTTGAAGTTGGTGTTGCTTTCACCACATCCGCCTCACCAAGTGTGTTATCCATTGATGGTGTAAATTAAGCCACACCTCAATAAATCACACAGCCCAAGGGAAGAGGGTTAGGGGTTTGATGAATAGATGGGAAGGTGAATTTAGGGAAAGGTTTGACAGAGACAAACTCTACACAAGGACAACATTCATCTGGGTAATGAGCAGCAGCACATCATTCGCCATCAATCTGATGTCGAAGGAAAACTCGAATGAGCATGACAGAGGACAGATAAATGCATTGCAAACAGTCCTTCTGCCCCCAAGTCCCAAGTTATCAGATATCTAAATGTTCTGTCTTCTAGGTTGGGGAGTGAACCCACCCACCCAGTTCTTCAAATATGATTGTTAAAAGAAAAATTATACTGTATTGCAAAATTAGGTGGTGCATCTGCATTTTCTTGGGAATGTCCACTCTTTGGTGCCTGCCTGGACCGGTCTGGTAGGTAAGCAGGAGTGTTGTTGATCTCAGCTTTTGCCTTTCACTCATGCAGGCGACTAGAAGAAGGCCTGCAGATTGTAAAAGAGAAACTGTATTTTAGAGTCAAGGATAAGGACAGAAGGAAGGTAAGCTTCATGAGAAGTGTATCAAGAAGAATAAGAGGCAAGACAAAAAAAACAAGTGGGGAACTCAGAGTTTCACTTTTGTCACATGTGTAACACACACACACACACAGTAGCAGCATTTCACAAACACACCTCTCTCTTTTCCACACAGCTGAGTACTAGGCCTCAGACTCTTGGTATACCTTTGAACTGGAGTTGATAACGTCTTGCTTATAGCTGTTGATGAGGTAGTCCCACAGCTCCCTCTCTGAGTTCTTTCCTTCTCCTGAGTGACTCCGAGTAACTCTGTCCCAGACCAGTCATTATCATGACCGAGCAAGATAGACATGTAGTGCACTGCTGTTGAAGAACAAGTTGAGAAACAGAATTGCAGTATTTTGCATAGGTTTTTGATTGTTCTGGTCTCTGTAGAACCAGAAAAAAGGAGAGGACCCTGCAATTAAATCTGGCTAAGTGTGAAAAGGCTGATCACCTCCATGGAAAAAAATGACTGCCTATCACTCAGGCCTCAAACATTGCAAATCAATGATGATCTCAAGAAATTTCCCGTATTTCAGTTCAACACACCCCTCACTGTCAGCCTCCACATCAATCATCACTCAAAGTCACTCAATAATATGATCACTTATTGGTGAAATGATTACCTGTTCAAATCCAAGCACAGTGGTAGGTACACTAGCCCCCCCTTTAATGCAAGCAACAGATTGGAATTTGGCAGTCTTGTAAATCAAACAATTGTCAGGGGCAGCCATCCTAGATGAAAAAACAGAAGGATCATAGGAGTGGACCATACAGGTTAATTCATTTTCGCTAAGAAAGTTTGTGAAGGTCAATCACCTTCAGGGAAAAAATGATCGCCTATCACTCAGGCCCCAAATATTGCAAATCAATCATCTAAGGCAAGTTCCCACAATACAGTTCAACACTCCCCCTAACTTTCTGCCACCACATGAATCATCAATCATCATCATCACTCACACAATCAGTCACTAACCGTTGCAATAGTTGAAGTTACCTCTTCCAATCAAAGCAGGGGTAGTTTCGGTATTAGGTATTCATCTTTGATGTTGGCAACACATTGGAATTTAGTATTGGCAGGCAAACTTGTTGCTAATAAAGGATTCTCTGGGCAGACCTTCTGGTGATAAGTAATGCAAAAAGGGATAGGCAATAGGCATGCGATGGGGGCAGGCATTGTCCCCAAAGTCATGAAGGAATTGTGGAGGCTTCTTCAATGCACACTGGTCCAACTGCAATCCGGAAATATATGTTTTTTTGTAAAGATAGAACTAAGTTCAACAAGAAATAATTAAAAAGTTCTATAGGGGCACTCACATATTTAGCCTGGAAAGTAGAATTCGTCCTCAAACTCAGGTGTTTCACCCAGAAGTTGGTCAGCTAACACATTTGATTCAATTTGGACCAATCATCCTCCTCCTCCTGTGCTGCTGTTTCAGGAACGGTGTAATTGTGTGGTATAAAATGGTTTATTTTGATCATAGTCAACCTCCACATTTTGACGTGAGAGACTGGTCCTTCTCACTGTAACATCTGCACCATCTGCATTGAAAACACATTCAGCAGACACATTGGTGACATGGACATGCCAGATAATTTATTGCCAGCCTGCTGAACTCTGGCCATTGGTGCATCTTCCCATACCAATATATCAATGGATATTAATTCACATAGACCTCTTTTGGATCATCCAGATACTCCTGGGAAATCCTGTGGATGGTCATTCGTGCTGCCACTTGCACAACCTGTTTTGCCATCGCCTCTGCACTGGACTTGAGCCCTGCCAATTGAAATCAATACAATGGAGAGGTTGGGTCCGGTCCTTCTGTTACTGTTGTTGCCGGTATTCTGGTTAATGGTGCTGTGAGACAAGACTGCCCTCTCTGGAAGTTGAAGGCGTCACCCCAGAACTGCGGGGTGGGACTCGAAGTTCCAGCCATTCTTCTTCCAAATCTCTGGCTTGCTCTATAATCTACCTCTTGTATTTTAAAACATTCCCTTCAGAAAAAGGAATGAAAGTGGGCAGAAGTTTTTTGTACTGTGGATCAAGAAGTGTGGCACAGATGTACTCTTTGGACACAATGATGGCATGTCGCAAAGGATTAAGGTCTCAACCTTCTGTGTTTTCATTCACACCTGCGGGGGTGAACCTTTCAGACACCTTCTTTACCTTTTCATGTAGGAGATGCAACAACAAGATAGCTTGGCCCATCATATTGTCCACCTTGCTAACTTCCCGTGTGAAAACCTCCAAAGGGAGTAGCATCTGTGTCAGGCATTCGACTAGGCCCCATCTGTCTGCATCCATGTTCATAGTTTTCACAGCTGTATCCCCTCCTCTTTGAATGACATAGTCATTGATCTGTTTGTACTGCTCAAACAGATGTTGTAGCATGTAAAATGTTGAGTACCAACGTGTTGGAACCTCCTATATCAGGGCTTTAACTGATACTCCATTATTACACTGAATAATCCGCAACTTCTGCCGGGCTTTAAAAGAATGGCTGAAATGAGTGCAGATTCTTCTGCAGGTGGTCAGTATGTTGCTGACTATATCTTCTTTTTTGAGGAAGTCTTGCACTACCAGGTTGATGCAATGGGCCAAACAAAGGACCCTGAAATAGCCTCCATCTCACATGGCCTTCACTATGTTACTGTAATAGTCCGTGGCAACAAATCCAATTCTGAGACCTCTGGGTCACAGCATTTATACACCTTACTGTTAAATTCCTCCAAAATGTTTACAGCTCCATGTGATTTCTCTATGGCGAACATGGCCACTGTTGCATGCCGCCGAGTGCTCTTAAAACGTTCTTCAGGGCCAAGACCTGCAGATATCTTTTGCTTTACCTCCACAAAAGAGATTCAGTGCGCAGCGGTGCACATGTAATCAGTCACCTGACAACTGGTCCACATGTCTGTCATCAGGTGGATGGTGTAAACAACACTTTGCTGCCAAGCTTGTCGCAAAGCTTGTCCAACCAACTGCAGCATATCGTGATACAGTGATGAAACAGCAACTCTAGAAAAATAGGTCCTACTTGGTATCTTCCATTTCGGGCAAATGGCTGTCACAATTTCAAAGAATCCCACTCCTTCCACAAAAGAGAAAGGGAGGAGGTCCAGCGCTAACATTTTTCCCAGGTTCTCATTGTACAAACTAGCAGTTGGGTGGTCTCACTTGTAGGGCCCTTCCTGCCTAAACATGCCTGTAATACTAGCCTGGATTTTCTTCTTTTCTGGGGCCACTAAGACAGGCATCTTTCGAGAAGTGGATGGTGGTGGTAGACTCAATGTACGTCTGGTGGGGCAGTCACTGTATGCCGTGGTGTCTCCATCTCACTCCGAATCTTGTGCCATTGTGAAGTCACAGAGGGGAGTGAATCTGCTGGTGCACTGCTGGGGACAGGGCTGCTTTGCTTGAAGATGTCACCCTTTTCTTTCTCACCATAACCTTCCACCGCTATTGGACTTGTAGAAAATGTTCCCCAGATCTCCTCAGCACCACAACCACGTTTGGTAATCTTTTTAAGGTGCTCCTCCCACTTGATTATGTGGTCTTTTTACATATGGGTTGTTAGGCCTCCAGTACCATCATTTGTTCCAGGCTTACCACGACAAACAATTGTGCAGCAAGTGCTGCATACTGCAATGTGCTCCCCTCTTTGCTAACCATAAAAAAGTCCCAAACTGAGGAGGAGTACTTTTTTTACTGTGCCACTGCCAATGTCTGAAGAAGAACTGGAGGTAGGTGGGCGTGTCGCCAATTGCCTCTCTACTTCTCTTGAGATAGGGGTTAGTGCAGGTCTGAGCTGTGGCTTTGCAAATATGGGAGCTGGTGGCGGTGCTACCTGTGCGACATCCCTGGGAGCAGGTTGAATAGCAATGTCAGACTCCTCTGTGTCATCTTTCTCATTACTGCCTAGTCGTTGTCATCCTCCTCATCATCCCCTTCCATAAGTCTAAGTCTTTCAGAAACTATTCTTTTCCTTTGCCTCTCCTGTTGTCTCTTGGACTCTGCCGGGGTCCACTCCATGTTCCTATCATCATCATCATCAGAAATGGTGCTTGGAGAAGATGGTGGAATAGTACCCTTCCTTTTCCTTGCTGGAGATCTGGCAGCCAATGACTCTAAAAGAGGAGGCTCAACCTCCTGTTCTGCTCCAACATCAGGCAAATGTACTATTGCTGGCTGCGACTGCTGTCCACTTTGCTCTGTTTCCTGAAACAATTGTGTACTACTTTGCAAAAGGGACAAATCCAATTCAATGTCACTACTCGTCGGCGTCGAAATGATTGTAGTGGCTGTCTCACTGACAGATATGGTGCTGGGCTTATGTTCGGGGTGGTGCTGTTGATGCAGGAATGCTGCTCTCAGCTTGCTTGCCGGAGGCCGTTGCAGCAGGCACGAGTTTGCCGAAAAAGGTTCTGGTAAGCAAGCCAGTGGTGGAAATCTGATTCTTCACCTCCCCACTGGCCACTTTCTTGGCAGCACCTTTCTTTGGGGCCATCTTGAAGCTGTCAGCTGGCAGTGGCACTTAGCTTCACAAGCTAAAGAGATGCCCAGGTTGCGTAGTCAATCACGTGTCACGTCATGCACAGGCTTTCTGTCTGGCAGTACTGTGGGTGATGTCTCTTCTCTTGTGCACCTAAAAGCAAAAAAGAAAGAGGAACATCCCTGAAATGTGGCATTGTTGCAGTTCAATTAGTAGTACAAACAAACAATATCATTCAGTGTGGTTACTTAAGTTATTATAAATAATTAGCAATACAGTGTAACCACACTAACATAAACTTTCATCATGTACGCTCAGGAAGTATAAGAAACAGCAACAACAACAACATACAGATGTAACTGTTTGCTTTATGTGCATCACGTTGGGATGTGGCACTCAGGGAGGTGCAGGTGACAATGGAATAATTCTTAGACAATGAATACTGTTGTGCACCTATAGCAGACATGGGGTTGATACCAGATGTTAGGGAAATGGGAAAAAAATTGAAATGTTAAAAAATCAAAAAAAATGTTTTTAATTAAAACAAATTAAATTAAAAAATAAATTAATGTGAAAAAATAAAAACAAAAATTTAAAAACCTAAAATTTAAAAACCTAAAATTTAAAAAATTAAAATAAAAACATTACAAATAAGTAAAATTATCCTCAAGCATATAATCTATTAAACTGCTATCTCAACCATCCATGCAAGCCCATGGCAAAGTCCCCACTGTCTGGATGCACAAAATGGCTGCCAGGCAGTGCCACATGGTCATCCACAACAACAACACTGAGCAAGGAGACATTGCCACAACAAAGAAGACATGCAGGCCTATGGCAAAAGCACACTGGCTGCCTACCCAAAAAGGCCAGTGACCACATAGTCACAACAACAAGCAAGAAGGCATGGGGAACAAAGAGAAAACATGCAGGCCTATGGCAAAAGCACATTGGCTGCCTACACATAATGGCCGCCAGTCACATGGTCACACCAACAACAAGCAAGAAGGTATGGTGAACAAAGAGAAGACATGCAGGCCTATGGCAAACGCACACTAGCTGCCCACACAAAATGGCTGCCAGCCACATGGTCACAACAACAAGCAGGAGGCCTTGAAAACAATGAACACATGCAGGCCTATGGGCAATGAATATACAAAATAGCCCCTGGCCACATGACATGGGGAACAAAGACAAATGGCTGCTTATGGCAAAGAACACTCACACACTGGCCAAACAAAGGAGACATAGTAACATAGAGAACACAGCATTAATTCAGCAATGCCAAAAACAAAAAATAACAGGGCTAAAAATGTTTACAACACACATCCACCAATGGCATTACCCTATCTATACACTGTGTGCAGGGAAAGAAAATGTGAAATACCAATAAAAAACACATTTTGTATTTTAATCCAATGCCATCCATGGCCTAAATGATGTTCAATTCAACAGACATCACAGAAACAGTTGCTTCATGCACCCATGACTAGTACTGGGCCTACTGATTGGAAGGAACATTGGCAGACTAGGCCACATAGTGAATTGAAAGAATATTGAGCATTTATTCAAAAACATGGGGAAAATGCACTAAACTGTGCAACATCTTTACTGTACAAAATAAAACAAATGCATGCAAAAAAACAACAACAACCTGCAAGGAGGCTTGGCCACAAACAAAGAACATATTCAAGCCTATGGCAAAAGCACACTGGCTGCCTACACAAATTGGCCGCCAGCCACATGGTCACAACAACAAGCAGGAGGCCTGGAAAACAAAGAACACATGCAGGCCTATGGACACTGACTATACAAAATGGCCCCTGGCCACATGGCACAGGGAACAAAGACAAATGGTGGCCTATGGCAAACACACACACACTGGCCAGACAAAGGCAGCATGGTAACACAGAGAAGACAGCATTCATTCAACAATGCCAAACACAAAAATTAACAGGGCTAAAAATGTTTACAACAACACACATCTTCCAAATGCATTACCCCACCTATACACTGTTTGAGTGAGTGAGTGCAAAGTCTTACAAGAGCTCGCTAGTGGTGTGAGAAGTCTCGCGCACGCTCGCAAGCGGCCCAAGACTTTTGGCGCTCGTGGTCGAGTGCCAAAACAAAACTCAAGGGCGAGAACTGAAAAAAAACTATGCTTCGTGCCTGAAAGGTGGAATTTAGGAACTCTGCATTCCTCCGCGACTGGAGTTGAGTTTACCACACGGGTCTACTCTTACTAAGGGTGCAAGGTGTCGGAGGCAGATATCTCCCTGGACTTGAGGTTTTCTAGATGGGCACTGGGAGGAGAAATAGTGGCAGGGGAAGTAACTGCAGGTCCTGATAGAATGGGGACCTCAGCAGTTAGGGTGGGGCTGGGGCAGACCTAGATGGTGTTGGGGCCTGCTCTGTGCACACCCGCTCTACGAGTTCCTCCTGTAGGCAAGAAGAAGACCCAACATCTTCCTTCTCCTGGCTGCTGGTGTCTGTTTCAACCCCCCCGAGCCTCTTCAGCTTCCGCTAGGAGTCTTTTAGCAGAAGACTGTGTAATTCTCCAGGTGAGACCACTACCCCTGCTGGTGGTTGGTTCCTTCTCACTTGTGGTGTCAAGCTGACGTGCCCACCTGCTGTGAGCCAAGGATCTTCTTTCCTGATCCTGTTGAGATGTAGGTTGGCCAGCCTGGTCTGCTGAAAAATGTAAATACACAAATATATATGTGGCTAATAAGTTACCCACAAAGAAAAATATCAGAATACCAATCACTTACATTGTAGTACCTGGATCTACCTAATGGATACCCTGTGCAGTAAAATATAATATTGTGAATTAGATGAAATTGTATTAATTAATTCACAAACAAATATAACTGTTTACACATTTTTTTTTTAAGGTCATTTAAAAAAATGCCTTTTTTGGTTAAAAAAATATTAGCCAAGGGAACTTCTGATTTGTACAGGGTACAAACTGTTTCCTTTACATTATAGCTTGTATATGCAGCACACTGAAAATCATATGCACCCACTTAGTACTGCTATATATAATTTGAACAATAACTTACATGACATTGTTCAGAAAATGTGTGCATTTACTACACTTTGGATATGTATGTAGTATGTGAATTAAGGTAAAGTTACACAATGTCAGCCTTGACTATATTTAAAACAACAAATAGTAGTTAAGAGAAAAAGAAAAATCACAATCAAGATGCATGCTTGCTACAACAGAGTTTCATTACAAACTGTCAAACTAGCAATAAAATGTTTCAAGACAAAAACTCGGCATATCATTCAACTTGCAAAAGGTCCTTATGTCACGAGTTATACCACTCCCATTTTAAGAAATGCACTTTTAATACATTTCTACCCATTTGTTAAATGAGAACTACAAGTTCCAGAATTCTTTGAAAAAAAGTTTAGAAGAATGAAATACTGATGCATGAAACTTGGAAATTTTGCAGCTATAACTCAGGTTATGCTAAAGGTCACAAACAGAGCATGACAGGACATCTCTCTCACCACTCACGTCAAACTTCATGAAAAGTAATAAAAGTACATATACTTACTGTCTCTCTACTGCTCAAACCCTTCCAGCTGAGCATGGAGGGTCGGCCAGGAAGCTTGTAGGATTCTCGGGTACAAGGTGGTCTTGAGGGGCTGCTATGTGTGTGACTGGGTGAACACACACTTGATGTTCTGGGCCTTGATTCAGGTCCAGTGTTGCAGGTTCTACCAGCGCTTTTTGCACGTTTGTCTTCACCAGGTTGTACACTCCCACTGCAGTGCAGCACGTGGCAATACCCTGCCAAATTTGGGCACATGCTGCTTTGCTCAGCTGGCTATCTCGTCCCCCATAAAGCTGAGGTAATGTTGAAAGCACCCTCTCACTAATGACTGTCAATTCACTCTCGGTGAAAGTAGGTGCCTTCTTATCAAGTCTCTCAGCCATATTCGTGCAAGATTGATTATTGGGGAGCAGGATGAAGAAGAAAGCTTCTCTGAGTAGAGTATGGCACAGAATGTATTACGAATGTCCATCTTGCTCTCTCTGTATGTTATTTCCTGTGTAGTTGCTGTAGTTCTCCCTGTATAGTTCGGATTCTCCATGCTCGGGTGGAGCTCCACATGTGGGAGGGAAATGTCATACATGGATATAGTCAGAACAAGGTGATTACATTTTCTTTAAAATCAACAAAAAATAATATTACATGTGTAGTGTCCTCAGGTAGGATGACTTGTGACACAAAATAAACAGTTAAATCTTGTTTGTTCTAAAAATATGGGCCTGATTTAAAACTTGGCAGCTAGGTTACCTCATCATAAATGTGACAGATATTCCGTCTGCCGTATTACAAATGCCACTGGATATAATGCACTTGTAATACGGCGAACGGGATATCCATCACATTTATGACAGAGCATCCCATCTGCCAAACTGTAATTCAGGCCTTATGTGTAATGTGTATAAAGAAATTGTTCTGGAACATAATTTATACCCACATTTACTAGTTATTTGTGTTGTCCCTGCATTGGCAGCGCAAGGCAATGCAAATCCTTAACTGCTATTTACAATGCCACGCAAGGAGCAATTTGCACTGCCTTGTATGCCTTTGTTAAAACAAAAAAAAAAACACAGCACATAGCACAGCCTTCACTGCTTTGCATTGTGCAGGAATTCCGTGGGTGAACCATGGGTATTCCCATGCATCCACCCATGAATTCTGACACAATTTAAAATTTAGAAAGATATGTCAATCTGGATTTAGACAAAATGGTATTCCTCCCCAACCCATGCATAAGGAAGAGGCATTTATTTATTTCTCCTCGTTACTTATTTTTGTATGCGTGATGCATTCAGAAGCACACATACAAATCCAAAAATCCCCCTGAGATTTTCTTTTGATGCAGGAACAACTCCTTTCCTTATCAAAACAGCCCTGCCCATAGAACACTTGCTTCTTGGGGCAAGGGTGCCTGATTTGGTGCTACACCACCACAAGAGCAGCAGGACAAGGAGATAGCAGAAATGATAACTATCTGGTACAAATTGACCAGCAATGTAGAGTGAGTGGACAAATGTGAAGTTTTCACTGCCTGTCACCCCCATGTGAAAGCTGCTTGTGAGGGCCAGTGAAAACGGGAAAATGAGCCACACAACATGGCGCCTAAATCCCATGGAGAGTGTATAATTGCTTGTTTTTTGTAACCAACTAATACCAAAATAACACATCTTTGTTAGAAATAAAAAAATAAAAAATGTGTTCTAAACCTGTAACTCTCATGTTCATATATTCATCTTTCACTCTCTCAATGTCTAGACATGATCTGCCATGACAGTTGCTGCTGACAATGCTAGAGAAGTCCACTAGGCCAGGGGACATCTCAAAATTTGAGGAATGATTACTTCCTCAGGGCTATGGAGTCCCTAACTCCTTAGTCCAGAATGTTCTAAAAGCATGTCCCACTAAGGGGCCGATTCCGATCTCGGCCGGTAGGGCTCCGAATCGGATTCGGCTTAACCGGATCCGATTCGGAGCCCTATTTCCCGACCGAATCGTACGCGCGTCCGGGCGAGCGAGTACGATGCGTATTCGCCGACCGACTCGTCCGGGCATCCCGACCGCTCCGACCGACTCGTTCCCGGGTCTAACCGCACCGACCGACTCGCTCGGACTCGACTCGCACCGCGCAATGGAGACGTTCCCCGGCCGGGTAGAGTACGATGCGCGCCGCGAGCAGTCCGACCGAGCCGCGCACTCCGGCTCGAAAGAGCTGTCGGAGCCGTACTTTGGGGGTCCGTGTCGGACCCCCCTGTATGCGTAGCCGTGCGAGTCGCACACAGGGGGGACCCATGGGTCCCCCCTACCTGTGCGTGTACGGCGCGAATCGCTTCGCCGCGTACACGCTGTAGGGGGCGCACTTGTCCGCATCGCACCCATTGAGTCAATGGGAGCCTGCGTACGCGTTGTACGACAGGCTCCCATTGACTTCAATGGGAGTCCGACCGACTCGAGTCCGATGGCATACGTGCGCATCGTACTCGTTCGGTCGGACTGCACAGGTCCGATTCGGTCGGAAATCTCTCCGGGTCCGGCTCGGTCGGAGAGATTTCTGGCCCGAATCGGAATCGGCCCCTAAGTGTTTTTCATGGGCTATCTTTTAAATCTTGAAAACAGCATTTATTTACATACAATATGAAAGGTTTAAAGAGTTGTTCAGGATGGAATTTATGGACAAAGTATTAAATGTCCACCAGTGATCATTGACAACAGGCTGTCAAACCACATAAAGGCTGTAACCCAACTAGCAGCTCAAGATAAAAAAGGAGTACAGCAACAGATCACACACCTGCATACCCTGACCTCTGTTTGGTATCACACCCCGGTACCCAATGTTTGGACATTGGTTAGGTTTCAGAGACATGTGTACTCCGTCTTAATGCAATGTTGTACAACACACAACTGGGTACTATTATCTGACACACAACTTAAAGGGACTAGACCAGCTGTCCCCTGCACAGTTAAGATAGCTGGAGACCAAAAATGTGCTCTATGATGGCTTGTGTATGAATACGTGCCCTCTTCTACCTCCGCTGAGATACTGTAATAGGACAGATGTAAGGTGTGAGCAGATGGGGAGATAGTGAAAACATTGTAAATGGCTCTCTGTTGTATTTACAGTACATTATGTATGCCAACCTACATACAGTGTTTTTTAGGGTCATGTATATTGCTTCAGTAGTAGTCATTTGGTATGGTTGTGGAAAGGTCACAACCAAATATAAATATTAGGCATGTCTGTTAGGTGAGTAGTTACCAAGCAGCCACATGACACTAAATTTTCCAGCTACCCAGCGGCGTGCAAGAGGTGATTTGCAGAAAATGAATCTGTCATGTGTACTGTCCGGAAACATAGCATATACATCAGTGAAGCAGGCCCTGGCATCACAGACAGCCTGCATGTTGATTGAGTGCCAGCTGTGTCTGTTGCAGAAAATGTGTGCTGTGTGGTGGCTGAAGTGCCACATTGGTGCAATCAATAGCACCTAGCACATGTGTATATAGGGAAATGGCCTATAATTCTTTAGCAACGCTTTCTCCCTGCCAATGAATGTGGGATGTCTATGTAGAGATGCACTCTTCTATTGACACAGCTTAGGACCTGATAAAATCATCGGAACAGGCTTGGCTGTGAGATGCCTACATTGGCACTGGACACCCTCTGAAAAGATTGAGTGGCAAGAACATTTAGAGCGACTAATATCTTCACATAGGCTGGGATAGCCTGGGAGTGACATGTATCAGAATCAAAATACTGCTCCCACTCACAATCCATGTCCAAGATGACATCAGGTGGGAAAGCAGAATATGGAGATCACTTCTTGGCTGGATATCCCCAAACTATTAATCCTTTGACTGAAAATCCTCTCTGTTCTCCTCATCCTCACTTCATTCCTGTGCAAAATAATGGGCAAACGCATTCAGTGATATGGCAAAAGCTCAGAAAAAGTTTGGTCCTGTTTGCTCCCTTTTAGTGTATTCAGGCTAGTTGTGATTGGCTGTTGGGCTACTGTCATTCAGGTGGAGGTGGAAGTGGGGATGGTAAAAAAAGTCGAATTAATTTACCAAGTTTTTGGGAAGTGTTTGAAACACTGTTAGATATGTTAGTTTTGATTTGAAGTTTTCACTTATGACTAACATTCACGTTTGAACAGATTGTAAAACAAAATACAGGAAAGGTAACTCATTAATTTTCAACAGAAAGTTGAAATGTTGTTACAACATGACAATTTTATTGTTCACACATGTAGATTACCTTTCAACACTGCTTTGTGGGTGGGTAAGGACTGTCTTAAAATCTCTTCCAAGCCCCTCCAAAAATATACCCTTACTTCTTGCTATACCCCTTATATTTAAACTAAAAATGCAGCCCCCCTGTGGGTCAAGTCAAATTTTATTGATATAGACCTCGTCAGAGATCCACAATATAAAAAATACCACATATACATAAAATATTGTAAGTCATAGCTTAAACATTTCTAAAACAGCAGCAAAAAAGGTTTTAAAAATGTAAATAATTTATAGCATACAAATTCATCCGGGGGAGCTCTTATTAACTCAAACAGATCTATGGTTCTAGAGAGATTATACTTAATACAGATAGGTTTTATAAAACGGTTGCGTGCTTCAACCAGAATTTTGTTGGGACAAACGATTAATACGTGTGCCAAGTCTTGGGTTCCTCCACTACAAAGATCACAGAGGCCAGTTTTATCAAATGTGCCACGCCAGTTTTTAGTTAGGTCTTTTAGTGGTTTTGTCCTCAGTCTTAACATCAAAATGCAATGCCTCACCTTATGATCTAATGAGAAACTCAAATATTTGGGAATGACTTTATATTTCACTACTGCTAAAAAGGCTTATAATGAGATAGCTGTAGGCAATGAAGCTTATCAACATCAAAGCTCAATCTCGGGCTGGATTTTTTCAGGAATAACTTCAAAAGTGCTGGAGACTAGGATTGGAGGAGTTTTATAGAGCATTGGAAAAACTCCAGCGCAGTCGCTAAGTTCTCTTTAAAGGTATTTTTCCCTGAATCAGCCCTAAAGGTTTCTTGACGTGCGCGCGCTCTGAGTGAGCCTGCAGGTGCATGTAATAGGTTATAGGCCCATCTGATAAGATTTGCCAAGGCTCTTGTATATGCGCTAACTACCTCTTGTTCTATCAGGAGTACTTCTACAGGTGTGGCTTAGTTTGTAGAAGTGACCATACACAGGAGTTTCCCTTCTTTGAGATTTAAAAAAACCCATATTTTTGTAGGAATGTACTTTAGCCCGTAGATTAGTATAGGGGTGATCTTTGTGCGATAAATTTCCAGGAGGGTAAGAAAATGTCGGCTCCCTGAGGATTGATCAAATCTTTTTAATGCACTAAAGTGGGCTACCACTTTTAATTCAGTCCGTTGGAAATGCAAAGCAGTTCCAAGAAACTGAGAGAATATTCTCCCTAGATATGTATAAGTAGATACAGCTTCAACTGGTATTCCTTCTAATTTCCAGGTGAAGGATTTAACATTTTTCCTTCCCCTAAACGTTAATATTTTCATTTTTGAGATATTTATTTAAAAAAAAAAAATCTGTATAATTAAAAAGTGCCTTAATGTTGAGCTGAAAGCCAATTGGGGTGAGGTAAAAAATGACAATGTCATCAGCGTACATTAAAAGATGGATTTTTTGAGTTGCTATTTGTTGTGAGAAATTACTTACCTTCTGGAAGCAGTCTGGTTGGTCACTTAAGAATAGTGAGAATAGAAGGGGAGAGAGGAGACATCCCTGCTTGAGACCATTCTGTGTGGGAATCTCCTGAGTGAGTCCTTTATCCCCTCCCATCTGAACTTTACGCCATGTAGATGTATGGAGGGCTATAATTAGCCTTAATAAGGTTGCTGGGATACCCAATTTCATTAATTTTCTCCACAGGGAGGGCCTGTCCACCTTATCGAAAGCAGTAGAAAAATCAAAAAATAAGCTATAAACTGCCTGAGAGTTATTGATTACATATTTATCAATTATGGTTTGTAGGGATGCAATATTGTCCGTCACTGAATGGTTTTGTCGAACGCCTGCTTGGACCATAGGAAGTGCCCCCCTAGATGTGGCCCAGTCATTCAGATGGTCCAATACACCTGCCGCAAAGATCTTCCCAGTAGCATCCAGGAGGGCGATATGGCAATAATTGCTTGGAGAAAGGCGGGAACCTTTTTTCAAGAGAGGGACCACGATGCTTCCCAGCCAAGAATTGGGATAGGCCAGTTTGGTAGCAGTACGTAAAGAGGGAGGGGGGTCAGAAATTTACTCCATCCATTAATATTTTCTTTTAGAACCTTTACTGGGATCCTATCTGGTCCCATTGCTGCTGTAGCTCTCGCTTTCCTTCTATAAAAGGCAATTTGCTTTTCTGTAGGCAACATTATCTGCTGGTCGAACTTGCTGCAGGGACTAACCATATAAAGGTGGGTTTTGCCAGAGATAGTCAGGTTAGTTCCATACAATTTAGAAAGATAGTCTACCCATTCCTTTTGTGGAACTGGTGTCGCTGTTGGTGGTATTTTATTTCCACTAGATTTTGCAATTATATCCCAGAAGGCATAACATGGATATATATATACATAAATAAAAACATATAAATCAAACGCCAACACAATCCCTAGACACCACAATACAAACGATCCATAAAAACACTGTGATATGTACATGTAACATTTAAATAGAGACCAACCCCAAAGGGCCAACACATGTGTAAAAATAAAAAAAATAAAAAAAATCACAACCTCTACAAAAGATTGGATAACCCAGCCATATAGACATAAGAAAATATGACTAGAACAACGAGGAAGAAGGAATAAGAATCATAATGAGTAAAGAGAGTAGCAACAGAGAGGGTTGTTGATAGAAGCATGAAAAATAATAATGAAAAATAATAATGAAAGGGCATCAAAGATAAAGTCGTCTATTGATAATCCACACTGATAACCATCTGAAAACTGGATCCCCATGGATCTCATAGTAACAGGTCACACCATCAAAGGATAGCGTAACCTAATAGGATGTAAATAAAAACCGAATACGACTTGACCTCTCAGCCCATCCTCATCTTTTAAACATAGAGACAGCAGAAACATATAGTGCAACCTCACACCATAAACCAGCAAGCTAACAAAACCAAATCCAGTGACCCAAGTGAAGTAATGTGTGCCACCAAATTGAAGAATCCAGAGAAAAAAGGAGGGTGACCTACCATTCGCTATTCGCAGTAGGCGAGAGGAGGTTGGTAGTAAACATATAGAATTATCTTCACACAATACTGACGGCAATCTGTATGGGACAAAAAGGGATACCATATGGGACCAAAGTCACATGATAAGCCAAGTGATATACCATATCCAACTATGGGTGTGCACCATGAACATCCTAGAATGCACTTATGCCTACCTCATCTGTATTTTGAAGTATACATCCAAAATTCGAGTCACATCGTACGTCCATCAAGAAACTATAATAAGATCTCCCACTAATACGGAGACCTAAGCACTAAGTGCTTAGGTCTCCGTATTAGTGGGAGATCTTATTATAGTTTGTATACATGTGGCTTTCACCTGCCGCTCATAGAACAGTTCACCTATATATTGGTTCACCCTGACATACTACAAGTAACACGGATGGGCACGTAATATTATGCCTCCGTTATTTATGAGGGTACTCATGCGAAATCAGTTCACCGTATGGAGTGAACTTTTGTATCTATACAGGTTGTTTGTTGCCAATTGGTATTTACCAGGCCCTATTTTTGCTTCTCACAGGTATAATATGTGCTGTTTTTAATTTATCAGCACCTGGCTCTTAATACCGTGATTATCATACCACGTGATTCCATAGATGTTACTAGCATCCCATTTTCAATTGAATCTTGATGGACGTACGATGTGACTCGAATTTTGGATGTATACTTCAAAATACAGATGAGGTAGGATTAAGTGCAATCTAGGATGTTCATGGTGCACACCCATAGTTGGATATGGTATATCACTTCGCTTATCATGTGACTTTGGTTCCATAAGGGATCCCTTTTTGTCCCATACAGATTGCCGTCAGTATTGTGTGAAGATAATTCTATATGGTTACTACCAACCTCCTCTCGCCTACTGCGAATAGCGAATGGTAGGTCACCTTCCTTTTTTCTCTGGATTCTTCAATTTGGTGGCACACATTACTTCACTTGGGTCACTGGATTTGGTTTCGTTAGCTTGCTGGTTTATGGTGTGAGGTTGCACTATATGCTTCTGCTGTCTCTATGTTTAAAAGATGAGGATGGGCTGAGAGGTCAAGTCGTATTCGGTTTTTATTTACATCCTATTAGGTTACGCTATCCTTTGATGGTGTGACCTGTTACTATGAGATCCATGGGGACCCAGTTTTCAGATGGTTATCAGTGTGGATTATCAATAGACGACTTTATCTTTGGTGCCCTTTCATTATTATTTTTCATTATTATTTTTCATGCTTGTAGCAACAACCCTCTCTGTTGCTACTCTCTTTACTCATTATGATTCTTATTCCTTCTCCCTTGTTGTTCTAGTCATATTTTCTTATGTCTATATGGCTGGGTTATCCAATCTTTTGTAGAGGTTGCGATTTATTATTTATTTTTTATATTTACACATGTGTTGGCCTTTTGGGGTTGGTCTCTATTTAAATGTTACATGTACACATCACAGTGTTTTTATGGATCGTTTGTATTGTGGTGTCTAGGGATTATGTTGGCGTTTGATTTATATGTTTTTATTTATGTATATATATATCCATGTTATGCATGTCATGTACATTTCAATGTATTGTATATGTTATTTCTATTTATATCTCTAATTTACAGCCCTGAAGAAGTCCTGCGTGACAGGACGAAACGCGTTGGCTGTGGCTTTTAAAGAACAAAACAATAAAGAAGAAACTTTTTCAACTTGAGGATTATTTGATTATGACTATATGTAATGATTTGTTCCCTTTGAGTGGTGCAGCCCTGATTTAGTTTGTTTGTATGATTCCCCTAGGGCAGAAATAGGGGTGTGCTCCTGGACAGGGGGCACTTTCAGGAGCATGCACACACGTTAATCCGTAATTTTTTGATTTCATTGGCTTAACTGTTTTTGATTGGTGCCAGATCTTTTGCAATAGGTCCCCTGTCAAAGTTGTGTTTTTCCATATCCCAGAAGGCCTTGATGTTTTTCTGCCGCACTGCTTCTTGAAGGTCCACCCGGTTCCTATCCATTTTTGCTCTGTTGTATTTAATGCAGAGCCTTTTCCGTTTTTTCTTTAAGATGGAAATTTCAGACCTCCTAGTCGGTGAGAGTTTAATAAACTGAAGTCTGATTAGCTTATTTGCCTTACTAGAGGGAGAGTTCACTCTAGAGTCTTTCTTCCTAGGAGGTCTTTTTTTGGTGAGGGAAGACTTCCTCTGCAGGGTATTAAATACCGCTATAAGAGTACTTTCAAAGTGGAGAACTGGATTAATTTGGTCGCACTGTTGGTCCTCTATTATTCTGTTCATTTCTTTATTGATTAACCTCAGATTCTCGCTATTCCAGTGTACTCGACCTTGCTTTTGTTGCATTGATGCCTCTCCCTTTCCATATGATAGAGACCAAAAAGATACTGTCTGTAAAATAAGATCTATTTCGCGGCAAAGTATTGCATAATCACTGCCTTGAATGAATTGTGCATAGAAATGGAGGAACTTGATGTGTAAGTCATAACTGCTAATAGCATAGTCCAGTAAGGATAACCCAGTCTGACTTTTCCATGTATAAGACCCTGGCATATCTCCTACGGTTCTCCCATTCAAGATTATTCCAATGATTCCATTGATTTGTTCCAATACCATTTTCATTCTCTTATCAGCCCTAATAGGGACTGGAAAGACAGAAGCTGGAATAAAGCAAGATTCCTCCAGCTCAGAATTCCTGAATGTGTTTAGGAGGGCATTGGAGATTTTTGCATTGAAATCACTCATTAAGAGCACTTGTACGTTGTTGCTAGAGCCTATTGTAGTTTCAATTTGATCAAATATATTTATAAGCACTATATTATGTTCAGGACCAGGAGGGATATAAATGTTAAACAAAAATAGTGGTTTAACGCGAGCATTATTGTCCAAGTACTTTAGCTTGAGGCTCTGCGTTTTGGGACCAGTGAGATGGATTATTTGAAAATCCCACCTCAGCTCTTCTGATAGCAGGATGACCAGACCTCCCTTTGCATGCCCTCATATTGACCTTATGGCCGAGATATTAAAGACAATATAGTTTTCCAGATCAAAACTATCCACAATCCATGTTTCCTGGAGGCATACTGTAGAGGGATGATTTTTCAAGAGATAGGATAGTTTTTTGGAGGCTAGTCCAGCTATGTTCCGTGAAATTATGATTGGACTATCACTTAAAAGGAAACTTAGCTAGCTTATCATGTTTATATCCGTTTAGATTGCTTGGTAGCCACGACCATACATAATCCTTTTGGGTGTTCATTATTATTTTCATTATGATTCCATATTTGTCTGTCTTCATCCTCTAGGCTTATAGTTAGTTTTTCGGACGATCCTGAATTACGCTCTTTTTGGGGAAATATTATTTTGGTAGCATGATGATTGACCTTGGATTTCCCCATATATGATCTGATAAAGGCACTCAGGGGTGTATTACTTACACCTATTACATCAAACCCATTTTTATGCAACTTTGCACTTTCCTTAGGAATTATGCCTGGAATCACACTGGACCAGAATTCCACTCGCGCAGAGGTTGTATCGAGATTGGCAGGAAATGAGACCAACTTTATTTCTGAGGATGTAAGTTACTGTAATGAAGGTAGACTATGTAGTAGCTTAAAAATCTTCTGGGGGTTCAAAGGTTCTTGAGTTGTAGCAAAGAGATCAATTATCTTGAGTGTGCTAAATGGGTTTTGAGGCTCATCTTGATCTATCACCTCTATGTTTGTGTCGTCTTCTCTTGTAGGCTGTGGTGAACGATGGTAGCTCTTAACTGAGTTAGTACATTTAAACTCTAATGCCAGAGGATTTAATGACAGTCGAGAGTCTTGGTTGGAGAACAGGAGTCTTAGGTCTCGATCATGAGTATTCACTAAGATAGATGATTATTTAGCAGCTATGATCTTTTCATCTTTTGGTTCAATTATAACAGTTCTGCAAATCTTAATTTGCGGGATTTTTTCTTTGTAATATTTCAGTTACCTCTGCTCTTTTTTCTTAGTATTTGTTGGTTTCATATCTGTAGAGGAGCTCTTTAATGGATTTATCTTTTGTTTTAGCTCCTCATCCAGGCCTTTCATTATTGATGGATCCATTTTTAGCTAGATGTAGTTGCAAAGACTTCTTTTTAAGATTAAAACCGGAAAGCTGGGTAAGGTTTTTTCAACTAATTTATGGGTTATTGATGTTGGTTGCTCTTCTTCTTCTATTGTTTCCTTGAATACTTTCCACAGGGAGTACACTATCTCTGCCTTTCCCTTTTTCTTTCTCTTTTTATCCCCTCCAAAGGGGTTTTTGACTTGAATATCTACTGTTGTAATCCCATTTGGGATTTCTATTTTCTCTAAGCCTTGAATTTTTAGTTGGTCTGGTGCCTCCTTTATTCCAGACTTAGTCTGGGGACTTCCGCCTGGGGGATTGATTTGGAAGTCTACTAGATACTATAATACTGTCGATTGCATTTCCAAAAGATGGTCGATGTTTGTCGTAGATTTTTGAAGCAATGAAAGAATAGATTCTAGTATCTTTTGGAGGATAAATAATGGGTCAGAAAAAAATTTATGCTTGTTATTGGAATGAACATGGGACAGCAGTGGAAAATCTGGTTAGTGGGATACATTTTCTTCTGTGTTATATGGATTACTTGGGGTACTATTGAACAATTGCAATGTCTCTTTAGATGACTTAAATTCACTAGTTTGCGGAAACTGGCTAACATTTATATCGGGTAGTGTAAAGTCTAGGTTGAGATTTCCATTTACGGGAGTCTGAGAGATCTGTTGGGTAGAATCTTTCGTAGTAGGGGGGACTAGCTGGTAATTCCCTGTTTTGATTTCCATCTGCATTTCTTGGCTTAAGGTAACGTTATCGCCTTCCTTCTTTTCTTCAATTTGTTTTCCTTTTTCTTCTGACTTTCTTCCATTTGTATTTGTAACTACCACAGTGGAGGGCGGAAACAATTCAGTCATTGATGAGATCCTGAGGGAGCTCCAATATGTGCTGATCTCAATTTGTTCTTCCTCAGAGATTGTGCTGTACCAAACCTCTTCATCAATATTGTGCAGCTTCTTAGTTTTTTAAATGCCATTATAAGTGGATATAGATAACTATACTGGTCCCCTTATCAAAGTTAATCTCCATAATCGGAGCGGTCCCAATATAGCGCTCCTTCAAGATCTTTCCACCTCACCGCTTCGCAGGTGGGTATCTCTTTCTATAACGGACCACTGAATGATGCTTCCAGAGCTCTCTGCTACTACAGCTCTGTGTCACTCTCCTGTGCTTCAGCATGCAAGTATTTGTACATAGTCCGAAGATTCAGGGCCTCTCCCGAGGCCTCACCTTGTTGTCCCGACAGTGCTTAGGCTTAGGGGGGGGGGTTAGCCTGTTCTCAAGCCGCACCCTATCCTAGAAGGGCCGCTTCCGTGAACATAAAGACCCTCACCCAGCAACTGCACTACTTAAGTATAACCCCCTCCCCTCTAGTGCTTGTTATTTAAAATAGATAATCCTTGCAGCTCTCCCGGTGGCGCCCCTAGGTTATTCAGGCCACAGCAGGCAGGAAGTTAGCTGAAGGGCACAAGAGGTGAAGTGGATGGCAGGAGCCAACAGTCAATAATCAATATAGCCGAATGCAAGAGGTAGAAGGTAGATGAAAAGTTACCTCCATCTCTCTATGTCTCAATGAATGTTCACCCGCCGGCTCTCTGGGGCTCCTCTGCTCCCCCCTCAACCTCCGGTTCTCCCAGTGCAGCTGACAACCTTCTGTGCATGAATGAGGTGGGCGACGACAAGGCAGTGAGGGCAGTCTCAACTGCCGCGAGACAGAAGGCGGCTGTGGAGGTAAAACCGAGAGCGGCTGGGGGCAGACATAGAAAGCTGCTAGATACCGGTTTCCTGGCCTGCTCTTAGCTCCGTAAGCCTGTATCGTTATCCAGAGCCCCGCGGACCGCATGCACCGCAGCCGCAGATTTGCCACTCTCTCAGCTCCTCCTCAGCTCCTCCTCTTCCTTGCATAGCTTCACGTTACAGAATCTTCTCTGCCTAGGCCCCCCCTGTGGGTTCCATGTGTCCCTCAATATGTGCTCCAGTGTACACTTGCATGCTGCCACACTCTTTTGTTTCCTAAATGAACTGCACACAAATATAAATATAAGACAGGTGGATGCTTAAGAATCTGCAAATTATTTGTGATTAGCATCTTGTACTACAACTTGCAGTGCTACTACATCTACTACAAAATGTAGTGCCCGATTCAGAGCCTTTCTGCAGAGACTTCCACCTCCACCATTCATATCTTTGTCTGTGCGGAGTGCTCTGCCCTTAGAGCAGACTCTCTGCCCCGAATAAGGATTCTGAGTGTGGAGTCTCTGCCCCAAGTGCAGAGTCTCTGTTCTGAGTGCAGAGTCTCCACAGTCGTAAAGATACCAATCGCAAATGCATTTGTGAATATCCAAAAATTGTAAACTCACACAAAAGTGTACGTTTAACTTTGTGAATCAGGCCCTTTGATACTAAACTAATTTCACATTCTTGGATTACAAGATGCATGAAAGTAAAGGAATCAATACATAGCTGCACTTGAGTTCTAGAGTGACAATTTTCAGAGGAAGAGATCAATTATTCTCTGCTTGTAGATATTGCAAACATGTTTGTGAAACAATTGCACATCCATCAGGAATAAGTCTCAAGACAAAGGGCTTAAGGGTTAAAAGACACAACAAGAACCTATAACTTCTCATTGATAGAGCATAAAGAAGTAAGTGGCTAGCATATAGAGAGCTTAATTTAAAGAATACTCACAGTGAACTAAGAAAACAGGGTGTAAAATTTACCATAAATGGCACTGCTGTCAGGATAAATGTGTCAAACAATTATAAAAAAAACACAGAATTCCCTTGAAAAGGGGTTTGAAAGTGAAGGTAATTACTACAATGAATTAACTCAGTAAAACAAAACTGTTCCATTGTTTAATTTTATTGTTTCATTGTAGGTTGTCAGAGAATGTCACCAAAATGTATTACGTTTTTTTTTTTTTTTTTTTTGTCCTCATTAAAGAAATAAAGTGAGTGGTCATAACGCGGAACCGAGGCACTCTCCTGGACCCATTGGAGGGGATGTATGACCCTCCAATATTCTTTCCACCACCAAGGATCCTAGAGACACCAACCGCACGACACTTAGGGATGTCAAGGATAGTATCTGGCCCATGGTTTATACCTAAACCATTATCCCAAAAAACTCACTTGCTTCATAATCATTGGACTTATTCTACATACTAGGAAGTTGTGGAACCCAGAGTATTAGCCCACTTATCCCAGACCCCCCAAAATCTAGTTCTCTTCTTTACTCCACAGCCCATATCCAACTTGCGAATTCTTTTGACCGAAGACACCCAATTTAGCATATTTGGAGCATTAGACACTATCCAATTTAAACAGATCTCTCTTCTTGCCAGCAAGATTAAAACAAATAGTAATGAAGCTTGAAGTTTTGGCAATTTAATGGTACTACTGTCATCAGGTAAGATTCCAAAGATAATTAACACCAGGCTTACCTGAATTTCTTGGCCCATCACTTCAGAGATAATCTTACCAACTTGGCCCCAGAAGCCCTGGATCCGAGGACACTGCATAAACATATGCACATCATCTGCGCTTCTCAGGTTACATTTCACACAGACCTTTTCTTCGCCTCCCATCTTAGAAAGCCTCTTCGGGGTCCAATAGGCTCTGTGGAGTGTGAACAGATGATTTCTCCTTAATGATGCAGCTTTAACCACGCTCCACAAAGTAGATATAGATACTTGCCAGAAGGATGCAATATTACTGTAAGGCAGTTCTCTTCTCCAGGGCTCCTCCATAGGCAGAGGTGGCGGATCTCCTTTAATCAAAATCCAGTACCAGTTCGCCACTTCTTTACTCTGGCCAATCGGTGCTAGAAACCTACTCTCCAATTCTTCATCGCTAACTTCATTACCTTCCTGATTTGTGACCCAACGGGATAGCTGATAAAATTTAAATCTTGATAGCCTTTGATTTGTTTGAAAGTTAAGCTCATCCCATGACAAAAGGTTATTATCCGGCAATAATTGGCCCCACTTCTGAAATCCATTTTCCCACAGAGGGGCGGATAATCCGTCATTTAAACATAGTGGCGTTCCTGGAGAGTTCCATATGGGGGCAGTAGCACAGTAATATGGAATTTTAAACCGTTTCCTCATCTGGATCCATAAATCACAAGCCGACCGTATCACCTTCAATTTGATTTTTTTAAAGAATTTGGGATGGCCGAATTTAAAAAGCAGCCCATCGCCCCCCTGCGGTATACTATTGGACATAGCTAAAAGGTAAGGCGTGAAATAAATGGAGTCAAGAAGGAGAGATCTTATGTTCTTAAAAAGGAAAGCCCAGCTATAGCACCCAAAATCCAGGCTAGCTATTCCCCCGGCTGCTTTCACACATCTCAATTTCTTCCATGCAATCCTCACCCCTTTGTCCGCCCAGAGGAAGCTATTAATATCTGATTGCAGCTTTTTTAAAGAAACAGAACTAAATAATAAGGGGATTGCATCAAAAATAAATGTCACTTTGGGAAGAATCGACATTTTAACAAGATTGGAGCGACCAAGGATTGACAATGGGAGATTACACCAAGATTTCAATAAAGCTCTAATCTCTTTCCTTTTAACCTCTAAATTAACATGGACCAAATCATTAATATTCTGAGTGACTTGAATACCCAGATATCTTATTTGATGGCGAACTAAAGGCGAGCTAGATTGCCAGTTCCATGTCATAATCTCAGTTATTTGAGGATTGATTTGATACCCTGATATCTTCCCAAATTCTGTTAGGAGCTGTTCCAATTTTTGCAAGATGTCTGGCGATTCTTTTGTAAAAATCATCAGATCATCAGCATACAGGGCTAGTTTCTTTGACCAACCCCTATATTCAAATGGGACAAAAACATCGCTAGACCTAATGATTTGGGCCAACGGTTCTATATACAGATCAAAAGGAGAGGGAGAGGGGGCAACCCTGCCTAGTGCCCCGCTCTAAAGTAACTGATTTGGTTAAATTCCCATTGACTATAATCCTGGCTGTAGGAGTTCTATATATGTTCTTAATAGTTCGTAAAATATTCTCTCCTAAGCCAAATGCTTCAACTAAATGATGTAAACAAAGCCAATTCACTCGGTCAAAAGCTTTGGCCGCGTCAAATGCGAAGATGGTAAGTGGTAAACCATTAGCTGAAGCAATATCAATAGCTCCTATCAACTCATGAGTTAAATCATGCAGTTGGCGCCCTCTAATAAATCCCTTTTGATCCGAGTGAATTAACTTCCCCATTACATTATTCAGTCTTCCAGCTATTATTTGCGCAAAAATTTTATAGTCGCAATTAAGCAGGGAAATGGGTCTATACGACTCACATTTTTTTTTGTCTTTATTAGGTTTTAAGATCAGAGATACCGCAGCCTCATTCCATGAACTGGGGATTGCAGAGTTAGTTAAAAAAATACTGTTGAATAATTTCTCTAAGAACGGGGCAAGCGTCTCATTAAGAGCGGAATAAAACTCATTGGGAATAGCATATAGGCCAGCTGCCCTACCTCTCTTTAAGTTTTTTATTACAGTTCTAATTTCAGATAGTGAAAGCTTCTTATTAAGATGTTGTGTCTGATCTTCCGATAATGAGTGTAAGGAGACTTTAGCTAACTAATTTTTAATTTGGGAGTCAGTAACTTCTAGATCTTCAGAATACAAATCTTTAAAAAATAATTCGAACTGCTTTTCTATCTTGGACCTTTCTGAGCATAACTCTCCCGTTTCGAGATTGCATATCTCTTTGATCAAATTTCTAGTTAGATCAACTCGAGATTTCCAGGCCAATAACTTCCCACTGGCTTCTCCAAATTCATAATTAGCCAATCTACTAACTTCCCAACGCATCCTAGTAATATTATCAAGATAATCAACCAAGTCTTGTCGTTTAGAAAGTAACTCTAGGCTTTCCTCCTTCTGCTCTACACTTCTTCGACTGGAGGTTTGATTAAACGAAACTCTACAAATTTCTGCTTCCAGTAACTTAATTTTTTCCTTTTTTTCCTTATTAATTTTTGCAGAAAAAACAATAATTCTGCCTCTAATATATGCCTTATAGGCATCCCATATAACCTCTACAGGGGCCGACTGATCATTTACTTAAAAAAAAAACAAGGTGTCCGCTTTTAATTGTTCGATCACTGACTCATCTTTAAGGATGACTTTATCAAATGTCCATCTTTTAGTTTCTATATACCTAGGAAATTTTAGAATTATCTGGACCGCTGAATGATCTGACAGATGTTCTGGAATATGAAAAACCAACTTGACCAATTCTGTCAGCCTAGAATCTATCAAAAAATAGTCTATTCTGGAATGGTGTTTGTATTTTTTATTATGAAATGTAAAATTTTGGGAACCAGTTATATCCTTATTTTTAATTCTCCAGATATCTACCAGATTTAAATCCCCCATAATAATTTTTATCAGTGATCCCATTTTCGTAGGTATTACTCTTCCCCCCTGGACTTATCAAAGGCGGGATTCAAGAGGACGTTAAAATCACCACCCATAATAATGGGAAAGCTTGAGTCTAGTAAATGATTATAGATCGTTCTAAGAGATGACTCGTCATCTATGTTCGAGCCATAGTATCCCACCAAAGTCACCCACTTATTTCGTATCTTTATATCAGTTATAATCCACCTCCCCTTACTGTCTAACTTGGGAATACCTAAAATAGCTTTTACAGATTTTTTGATAACTATAGCAACACCTTTAGTACAAAAAGGTTGTCTAGTGTGTAGAGAGCTATCAATCCATCTTTGCTTTGCAACAGCCAGCTCCCATTCCTCAGATGTTAAATGAGTCTCTTGTAAAATCATAATATCAAAGTCCGCCTGTCTTAAATATTGGAATATCCTCCTACGCCTATCTGGAACCCTTAAGCCATTGACATTCCAAGTACAAATTCTAGTTTCAGTCATTTATGTCGAACCAACCTGCTCTAACACTGGGCCACGAGAACGCACTCTGGATACCAGATGTTCCTAACCAATTAACAACTTCCTTGAAAAAATTGTACACATGAGGACTTTTTTTTTTCCCCTACTTGCTCCCCACCCAGTGAAAACTTAAAATAAGATTCTTCTTGTGTTACTTCACTCCCCCCTCCCACGGGAACCCTCCTATACCACATGGGGTTTGATGTACCTTAACCCCTATGAACCCATCTCCCTCCTACCCGGCACCTATACTATTCATAAAATATTTCTTCCTGCACCAAATTATTCCTGAGTTTTGATTTGATCAACAAAAAGCCCTGCCTCCTTAGGGTCCCGAAAATTAAACATTTTATTTTTCCACATCACCCTAAGTACGGCAGGAAACCTCAGTTGTACCGTGGCACCCAGAGATCTTAGAATTGGGATGAATTTACCCAGCTCCCATTGTCTATCCTGTGTAATCCGTGAGAGGTCTGACCTTATCCTAAAAGTCCAATCCCCCTTCGTAAAGGTTCCAGCTTTTAAGGCTACTGATAATATCCGCTCCTTTAAAGAATATGTTCTGAAATTAACCAGGATTCGCCTAGGATTTTTCCTATTTGGGTTCTTGGAAAAAGGGTCTCTGTGAATTCTCTGAATGTCTATTTCCAACTCCTTAACATTGACCACGGGGATAAAGTCTCTTAACAAACTTATAATGTAAGTCTTAATGTTCTCCCCCTCTGCGCCCTCCGGAATATTCAGGATTTTAATATTAATATTATTCCGTCTTGCATTATTTTCTAACGTCTCCAATTTGTCAAGCATGTCCTTTTCTCCTTTTTTTAAGGCCTGGATCTCGATACAATTTGCCTCGACTTGTTTATTTAATATTTCTATTGAGGCCTCCATCACGCAGGTTCTTTCGGTGATCGCAGACATTTTAGCTTCTAGGGACTCACAAGATTCTTGAATCTCAGCCTGATTTATCTCGGAGATGGCAAACTTACTCCGAATTTCTAGAGCAAGGGCATCTAACATTTGTGCCAAATTTGGTTGATCGGGGTCAGATGACATTGCAACTATTGCTGAGGGAGTTGATCTAGCGTTCGAAGAATCACAGCTGGTAATAGACCCTGGCCCGTTCTCGCCTAGTACCTCGAACATATTAAACGTCCCCATTTTCTCTGATCCCCACCAATCATCAGAAAGCCAGTGTTCGCAAGTGGTAATAGAAAGGCGGCCAGCAGTTTCAGGGCAACTCAGTAGATATTCCTTACGTAATAGAATATACAATAAGGAGGAATATCTGGAAGATGCTCCGATAGCAGGGAAGTCTGGCACAAAAAAATCAGGAAAAAAAATAGTCAAAAATTTAAAAGGGAAACAGCAAACTGTCACGTCTCAGTCTTCGCGACAGTTAAAGGAAACTTCTACACTTAAAGTCACCCCCTCTTTAAGATCCTTCTTTAAAGTACAGGAGAAAACACAAGTATTTCTGGCCCCGCCACTGAAGGAGTCTTGGCCGGCCTTAAGTAAGGGAAGTGCAGAAGCCTTACCAACTAGAGTGCTAACAGCACCTGAGGCCATAATGGATACAGGGGATATAGCGCGGGGGTCTGAATTGGCCAAAATGTATTAATGTTTGCTGAAACTGATCTAGCACTACAAATGTCATAACCCCTTCTATAACAATATATGTCTTACTACAATGATGGATACTTTAAAATATGGCAAGCATTCATGGATAATTAATTGATTAACAAAGCTTGATAAATGTGTACTGAATTCTATGTTTATAAAGTTAAAATTTAAATGTATACTTAAATTAAGAAGTGAATGTTAGAAGAGTTGAAATATATATGTTAAGGATTGAAAGATAGTGTGGAAAATTAGATAAATGTTATTGCTATTTATTAGGGTTTGGTAAAAACAGAGGGGCATATTTACAAGCTTCTTGCGCCCCCGGTATGTCACTTTTTGTGATGCGCCGGCGGTGTATTTTGCTGCCCCATATTTAGAAGGACATGTAAAGCCACCCTGTGTGGCTTTTCGTGTCCTTGTAAATACTGCCCCTTTTCATGCAGCACTTTGCATGAAAGGGGCATGCCATTGGTGTTCTGCCGCATTCCCAGATTTACAACCTTTTGTAAACATGGGACTGCGCCCGAATGCTACGCCTCCCCAGGGGAGGCGTAGGTAGGCACAACAAGGAGAAATGAATGCATTCTGCAGCACAAATAGAAAGAGCAAAACACCTCTCGTGATTGTTTATGTGCAGGAAGGTCTCCCTTCCTGCACAAAACCAATCTCTACTAAAACACAGACACATGGCAGCCAATTGTGCACCAGTGCAGGGGAAAGCACAGGGATGCGACATGTCATTGTAAATATGATGCATCCCTGTGCTTCGAAAGTGACTCAGTGCGGCGCAGCCAAATGGCTTGTAGTGCCGCGCTGAGTCAATCTCTTGTAGATAAGGCCCATGGAGTGAGAAATTAATTAATATTAATCTTGGCGTTAGGATCTGTTAGTACAGATAATTATAGTAGTGTGTAAAATTAGGATAGAATAGGCAAAAACAAAATGCTCACTGCATGACAGAGTATGCGTTAGAAAGTTTCTTGAAGATTCTTACTAAAATATTAATGCATACTTACAATCTACGCACACATAATCAATACAAGTCATATTATTGTATGCTAAGGATATGGTAATTTAATCTTACTCTGCAAAGGACATTTGTAATCAGAAGATCCAGAAGTGAGGTAAGAAATAGGCAAAATTGAATTGCTAGGGAGGTACTGGGAGTGTACTGTTTCTGTTTGAAATGCAATTCATGTTTCAATGAGGTCAACTTGAGTCACAGTTGCACTCCAGAACAATATTTGTGTTGTTGAGAGCAAGACTGATTAGACACTGATGGGCAGTAATTATAACACAAAATGAGCCACTGCATGGTGGTACACAAATAGATAAATGACTCGTTATCTCATTAGTGGCACACATGAATGGATGAAGGAGGTTCCCACTGTCTCTACCTACTATCTAGAGAAACCACAGTCAAGGGAATGGGCTTGAGGTGGAAGGCCCTCAGGTCACTGTTGAAATATCACTACTAGTTGTTTTTTCACTTACTCGGCGACGTGGGGATAAGCCCCATGGGTCTCTTCTACTGTCTTTCAACATCTGGTGCTGACTGGGTGTGACCATCTCTGGGAATAGAGGCAGGGGCGGAGTTTGAATGCCATGATACACCAGTAAACTAATAATGCAGGTGTCCTAATACAAGCTCAGGGAGTACCCCCATGGATCAGAAAGACAAAAGCTGCTAGGCCTTCAGTATGACTATAGACTGTGAAAGTGTGGCTTTATTATCTTTCTGACTTTTTTGGTTTCAAGCAAGAGGTGTCAGAAATGTTACCACAGGGATAACTGACTTGTGGCAGCAAAACATTCATAGCAATGCCACTTTTGGATCCTTCGGTGTCTGCTCTTCCAATCATTGTGAAGAAGAATTCACCAAGCATTGGATTGTTCATCCACTAATTGGGAACGTGAACTGGGTTTAGACCATTGTGAGAAAGATTAGTTTTATCCTACTGATGATGTGCTGTTACAATAGTACTCCTGCCCAGTACAAGACGAACTGCAGGTTCAGACATTTGCTGTATGTGCTTGGCTGAGGAGCCTATGAGGTTAAGTTATCATCTGTGGGATTGTGACTGGATGCCTCTAAGTCAGAATTCCCTCATAAATCGTAACAATACCTCAGTGCAGTAGAGCTTCATTTTGCCTGATATAACCAGCCTCTGGGTTGGTGTGAAGTGCTCCTTTTTTGAGTACACAAATGCGGACAGATGGGGGCTTGTTCCATTGCCCTTAGTGCATCACATGTTCATGGGACTCCGGGATAATCATTCATAGACTACAAGATTCTTTGTCAAGGTAACATAAATATCAGCGCAGCTACCTTGCTGAGATCTATTGAAAGTCATCCACTGAGCCAAGCTTTTGCTTCTGTCCGTGGGCACCTGCATGCTGGTATCGTTCTGCTGTTGCTGGTGGGAGTGGTCAGCCATGGGGGCATTAGGAGGGCCACCTCTATGTGCTGTGAGGTGCGTGGGCCTCCCCCTTCTGCCCTGCACCATTGGGTGCAGGGCTGAGGGCATTCTCCCCTGCTGGTCAGCCGGACAATAAGGTATTCTGTGCAGGCCACTTTGGTTTGTGACTCCCATGTGCATAGGACCTCTGACTAGTGGCCGGTCAGTGCCATCAGGTCGGTGGTTGGACTGGCCATTTGATCAGTGGTTAGACTGGGCCATTTGAATAGTGGTTAGAATGGGCCATCAGGTCAGTGGTTGGACCAGGCCATCTGGTCAGTTGCTGGGAGACCAGATGCCTGGAAGGCAAAGTGGGTGTGGCTATCTGCAATTTGTTGCTTCCCCTGGGTTTCATAAGTCTCTACTTAGTGGAGGCTAAATAGTCAGCTTGAATGAATTCTTTGCTTGGCCCAAAGGGCGTAATGGGGGGCATAAGCCACCTCAGCTAATCAGGGCTGAGTTCTAGGAAGGTAGGTTACACCCCAGGGCATCCAGGGTCAAATGCCTGGTTTGGTAGCAGCCACTGAGGAAGAGCATGTAACCTTTCCTACCCAGGGCAGGGTGTCATTGGACTCAGAAGCATCTGAGCTCCTCCGAGCTGACCAGCTCCATGAATCACCAGCAAGAAGTGGGGTGAAGCCATTGCTTTTTGCCTGGAGTGACCTGGTCTCCCAGGCACCAACCAGAGCGTCCTAACCTTTCCAGGGTAGGGTGGAATCTGAGCAGTGAAGAGCCTGGGTCTCCTCATGCTGGCCATCTCCAAGAATCGAGCAGTGAGAGGATGGTACCGCAGGCCTGGGGTCATACACAAGCCAGGACAGCATTTCCTACCCAGGGCAGGGTATTGTTGTACAGGGAAGGAGTCTGTGGCTCCTCCAGGCAGAAAAGTTCCATTAATCCCTAGTGGGAGTTGGTTCAAGTCATGTCTTTTGCCTGCGAGGTCCCGTCCCGCAGGCCAGGGCTCCGGGCACTGGTCAGAGCCACATTCCCTCCCCAGGGCAGAATGGCACCCCAGGGTTTGCTAAGTTTCAAGACATACACCAGTTCTTGATGGTCTCAAAATCAAGTTTTGACTAAAAGGCATCACCAGTGATGTTTCATTCTCAATTTAAACCATCCCCGGGACAAGTATGAGTGTGCCAGCTCTGAGTCCTGCCTACGAAACATGTCACCAGCCAAGCATGACTAATTGTAATTTTGAACAGCCCTAGTACAAACCTAAGTGCACAACATGAGTACTGTTGCTCATACTCAATCCAACCATTTGTTATATAAATTCCCTGAGGATTTTACAAGACTTGGCCAGTAATCAAATGAATTACACAATGTGATAACATGGATACATTTCATGAACTGTTCATCCTAGCTCTTACGAAGCTTTGTAATACCCAGACTTTCTCCATACCAAAATACATAGCCAGAAATCAATGGCAAGCCATGAGTTCTTTAAGTGATGATGTGGACATCATCAATAAGCCCTCAGATAAAAGAGAAAATGAAATGTTATTACAGAAAAGATGCATTAGACCAGCTTGACATGCCTGAATATTTGATAAGAAAAGTACACATGTATAAGGTTTTTCTGTGGGATTAGAAGAAAAAAGTCATACATGTTTTTAAAGAATATCACAACCTTAACCCCTTCCATGCTCATGACGAGCTCAGCTCGTCATGCTGCGCAGTGCTCGTGTGCGCATGACGAGCTGAGCTCGTCATGAACCCGTCCGCTTAATGAAACGCCTCGCACAGGGCGAAAATCGGCCGCGCATGGAAGGGGTTAAAGAAGACAAATCTAGGGTACCTACCATCTACCGAAGGTACATAAACATTCTACCAATCAAATAGGACAACCAATCATTTTTTCTAACAGCAGTTTTCTAAAAATGTAGAGATTTATGTTAGATGTTTTAAGTTCCCATTGGTTGAATATCTGATTTGAAGCTGGAATGGTAAATGGACTCTTGACAACTACTCATCTACTCATGAAGGACGGAGCAGGTAACAGTCTTTTACATGCTAGAACTCACCATCCTCCTACTTTGAAGGGAAGTATTCCCTTTTAGGAACTCTTATGTGCCAAACACAATTGTAGTCAGGATTCCAGGCACACAACAACAAAACAGAATATGATTGTTAAATTCATGGAGAAGGAATACCCTGATAATGTGCTTTCAACTAGGCCTGTTGAAATTTCTGCTAAACCCGCGTCATCTTGCATAATTGCAGTAATTTTGCATTATACTTGGTACATAAAATTCCCCAAAATTACACTATACACCACATTGTGTAATTATGCATGGGAGACCTCCAAAATTTAGTACGAGCGCACAAATGCAATTTATGCAAATAACTCACATCCCTGCTATTGACTACAGTGACAAAAAGCCAAATGCTAAATTCAGAAATTAGTTGCTTTTGAAGAACTAGACTACAAATACACAATCTTCAGAGGAAGCCATTAGGTGTATCAGCAAATAAACAGGTAATCCATCAACATTGGAATTGTTCTAATGAAGCACTTGAGTATCCTCCAGCCTGACAAAGTGATGGGCCTGTCAAGAGGTAAAAGATCTCTTATTAAATACCAATTAGCTTGTTCCTTAGCTGACATATTAGTTTATACTGGTGATAAGCATGATCAGCTATGTTCACTTGACCCTGATCCATCGTTGTCAGCCTGAAAGCACACTTAAGTCATGGTGTACCTCCAAAATTGATTTTCATTGGCAATTTTCCAAATGCTTTAAAACTCCATCTTTCCAATTCACGTAATCTGTGTGAAATCATCTTTCTTTCGTCAAATTTTTTTTTTTGTCTAAATTTATTTGGTATCTGGATTGTGTTATGCTCTTAACTTTAATGTACTTTGGTGATTCTTCAACGTATCATGCATTTCCCTAGGGATTGCCTGCTGCTTGTGCAACAGTTACCAGAGGTTAAGCAGAGTTTCTTATTGAACTCTGTAGTGACTGGAACAGATTGTGTTTATTAAGTTGTTAGGGGTATGCTCCTCTCAAATAAAAAAATCCAGCTTTCACTTATTTAGAGTTTTCGATTACTTGTTACTTCAGAAAGCTAGTTGAGATACAAATAAGGCACTAATATTTCAATCAATGACCAGAGCGTCCTAGACCAATGTATTACACTCACCACCCCTGGAGATGTAGATTTTAATTAAATGCACACTGCAGTAGATCAGTTTTCAAACCATCCCTCCAAAGTTTGCAGTGCTATTCTTCTATTAGGCTTGCATTTAGTGAGATCCATAGTCTGGGTCCTTGGACTTTCAAATATCTGCGTACACATAGGTTTAATCTTAAGGTTTATTATGAGGTAATTTTGTTGCTTCTCATTGAAGGTGTGCATTGGGTATGTATTGTGCACTCAGTCTTCACATGTATCTTGAATATCTACCCCAGTAAGCACTGTGTATGCTTAATAGTATTTAAAACGTTGTTCATCCAATCCCTTTATGCTACTGGGAGCCAGTGAATTCTTTCCAAGGCTCACTCAATACAGTTGTCCTGCCACAGGTTCAAACACATCCCAACTGCCTATTTTTTAAACATCTAAAATCAGATGATGAGGTTTTGTGTACACCTGATTTAGATTATGTTTCATTAATCAAAGCAGGTATCACAGGGGTTTTCATCAGCTTTACCAATGGTCAGTTTGATAATTTAGAGAATTCTCATGAATAGAGAAGGATACAGATTCATTCTCTTGACTGACCTGGGAAATGGAGGAGAGTGCAGAATTGAATATAACTCCCAGGTTCCTAACTTTCAGTGCACTGGAGGATAGTTGTGCCTTGAACAAAGAGCAAATCAAATGGCAGTGAGGCCGGGTCTGGTGGCTCAGTGAACTAATGCGTCTACGGCAGGGGCCTCTGTCCAACCTCATGGTCGCAAGTTCAAATCCCAGTGGGTTCACTCTGCCTTTCATCCATCTGAGATCAATAAAATGAGTACCGTTGAGTTGGGTAACAACAAACATCTATTCTTCAGTGCCAAGATACCCGTAGTGGTGAACGTGCGCTTTACAAATACACATGTTATGTTAAGATCCCAAGATTAGGGCTTTGGTTTTGGCTCTGCAAGGTTAAGGCTGGTGAAAATGTTAGATCGTTGTCTAGCAGAAAGCTGATTGAGTGTTATCAGCTAAAATGTGAAAATTGACCTGGAGCTGCTCTAGTAACAGCATAGGTGGACATGTATAGATGTTGAACTTCAGGCATGAAAGGTGAGATCCCTGGAGTATCCTATACAACATCTTCAGGGGTTAGTAGTTAATTTAGGATTTCAATTTAGTGAGTTTAATTTTGTGTTCTCAAAAGACTCCTTACGTTCATCACTCCAGTGTGCTTGTGATGGAATGAGAGGGAGTTAGAAGTCGTTGCTAGCGGAGGATGGGTAATTTGACTTTGAAGTTGAGATTACCATGTCATAGCAAGCACGGGAATGAAATCCACAAAATAATTTTGGGCATTTTTCAACTGAAGAGAGGTGTATCAGCGCTAGTGACACCTTGATAAAACTTATTATGATACATATGGAAGTCAATATACATAGTTCAAAAACCTTTGACTGTGAATCTATGTGACCGTTACAGAATAAAGATTAGCAATTTTATTACATATTTTCTATTTCAGTGTGTTACTACAAAGAGACATCTCACATCCTGTTTCCATGGAGCAATTAGTTAAAAAGTTAGGGTGAGTGCTGTTGTGTGCTACTATAATATTGCTGTGACTTACAAATTGCTACTTGGGCATATTTTGCACACAAGTATAAGGAATATACATTGTGTGCAAGAGTATCAAAGGGTGTTTTTTGCATGTTTCTAAAATCATCCTATAAAGCTTTAACATTAAGGGGCTGATTACGAGTTTGGAGGTTCACGAACCGTCAGACTCGCCGGAGCGCGGCGGTGCTGGTCTCCCGACTGCCCAATTAGGAGTTGGGCATTCGGACTGCCACAGCCCCACCGCAGCCACCAGGGAACCGCCGTTCCCTGCAGTGTTGCGGTGGTGTAGAGGCATTTATATGCTTAACGGGATCGCCACAGACCCGCAAAGCATGTTAGACGTTTTGTTTCCGCCAGGGTTTTCATGGCGGTTCGTCCTCCATGAACACCTTGGCGGAGAGGAAACATGTGCCTCTGCGCCCTGTGGATGCACACAAGGGGTTACAACATGTGCATGCACACCAGTTCCTGCACGGCATGGACTTTTCTGTCCATGCCATGAAGGAACTGTTTTTGGCTTTCCCATTGCAGTACCGGTTGTTAGAGGCATAGCCATGGGAACGCCCAAAAAAAGCCCGCCAGACAGGAGGAAACTCCTATTCTGGCGAGTGGCCTGACCATGGCTTTGGTGGTGCGGCCGCGGGGTGGACCCGGCACCGCACCGCTAAAGTCGTAATTGGGCCCTAAATGTTTTCATCTTCCATGTCTCGCAACAGCATATTCCTGCAATCCAGATAGAAGCAAGTATTAATGTATGCCTTGATATGTGCTTGACGTATGTAGGTGTGTGGCCCTGATTAACACAGTGACACATGCAGGTAAAGAACTTAGGGGTGCATCTCGAACAGACCTTAACCATGAAAGAGCATGTAACACACACCATTGGTTCATGCTTTCATGTGCTGGGTCTACTGAGAAGAGTTTTCCTTATCTTCCTGATCCCTTGCAAAAGACCCTCATTCAAACTCTGGTGTTAAGCAAATTAGACTACTGTAACGCCCTATTGATTGCGGCTAACGAGTCTTCCCTGAACCGCCTTCAGGTAGTGCAAAACACGGCAGCTCGTTTAACCTTGAACGCCCCACACAGAACAGCTTCACTCCCCCTTCTCCAACAGCTCCACTGGTTACCAGTGCGTTAACGAGTGAAATTTAAGATCTGCTGTCTGACACACAAGGCAATATGGGGAAATGGACCAACCTATTTGGCAGAGAGGCTTCATCAATATACTCCCCAAAGGGACCTCCGCTCTGGCTCGAAATCTCTGCTCAAGATTCCCATGGTCAAGAAAGCAAGGGCAGGAGGAAAAACCTTCTCATATCTGGCGCCCTCCTTATGGAACCAACTTCCCACAGCTTTAAGGCAGTGCCCAGACCATTTGAAATTTAGGAAGGCTCTGAAAACAGCCCTTTTCTAGATCTGCCCCATCGTGACAGCTTCCTTTTGTAAGTCCGTGAGCGCTGAGATACCCCTCAAATTAGTAGGACATCCTGACGAAAGATATGGACCCAATCTGGATTTAATGACTTGTTGAAACATGTCGACAACAATAGGATGTTGGGGTGCTCCCTATAACATTTGTGAATCTTTTTTAATGTTGTCCGAGGAGCCCTAATAAAGAAACTTGGGTTATTCCACTAGACAAATTTAAACATTTCCCCTTTAAAGGTCGAGCACACCCTGAATGGATTTTACCAGTGTCAGATAAGACCTTGTGCCACAAAATGGAGGTGTAAGTCCGTTTATCTAGACAAAAGAATTACTTTCTCCTTTTGAGACCTAAAATTTAGGTCTCAGTAGAGTTCGCTAGACTTGTCTTGTTTCGCAACATAGCACTTTTAAGTCAATATTAGATCTGTGAAAAGATAAAAATATTGTGGTTCTGTTGATACTGTATGGAGCTACTGCAGCTACAACATGAGGGCCCCAAATATATTTCTGTGTTTTTCAATTTGCAATAAGATGCATGTCAGTGGTAGATTAGGTGGTCACGCTGTCACCTGTGGGTGGGTACTGCATTTGTCTTAAATCTTGCTGTAGTTCTGAAAATGCTATTGGAAGATAACCACGTAATAATTTCACTAGAATTTCACATGTATAATCTCCACACACTAAAGCCCAGAGTGCCCACGCTAATAAAAACCACAGTGAACTGGACCCTTTCCTGTACGTCATTAGAAAAACAATGAAAGTCACTGAGGTTCTAATGTGCAAATAGATAAAGGACAAAGTGCGTAACTTCCTTTGGGCATGAAGCATTTCTAGTACTTTGCATCCTTTTGGACACATTCAAATGAGCTCAAATCACATGTGCCTGGGTACCACTAATACACTTTCACCTACATACTAGTTGGAGGCTTCCAGATTAAAATTATTCAAAAGGGCATCATTCAGAGGTTGGGGCAAACACAGTGCTGAAAGGGGCCAACCAGTGTATAGAAAAAAAAGTGCTCTTTATCCTGTTATGTATGTAGGTTTTGAGATCTATTGTGCCATCATTCCCTACTTGGCCCCTTTGAAGTTTTTCTTAAGAGCCCAATGTCTGCACAGCCGAATGCTAATTTAAACAATTAGCAAAGCTGCCTCGTTTTAATCCCACTTCATGCCATTTTTTAACTTTTTTAATACTTCCTATGCTTTATTTCATTCTTACAAGCTCTTTTTCATCTTTGCTTTCTCCATTTGTCACTGTTTTCCTATCTTTCTCTTACTCTTTTTTTTCTGCCATTCTCTCTCTTGCTCTGGATCAAAGTCTGATGGCAAATAAGTCTCAGTCCCCATACATGAGAGCTGCTGCCCACCACCTGCAACCACTGCCACAAATAAAGCACTGGGCACACACTTCCATTTGCCAGGTACCACGGTCTGTTGCTGAGCATTATCTCTCCCCTGTCACCTTGATTCTCACTTTTACTTGTTGCACATAAAAAAATTGTCTGATGTTGGAACCTGCAACTGTGAGGGGGACATAAAAGCATCTAAATATCCCGAGCTATACTAAACGAAAACGGCCAAAACAGCATCAGTACCCCCTCACTCTGAGCACAGAATGATATCACATCGGCATTTTTACCATCTTCACCCAATCCTGAACATATGGAACTGACACAAGGATTTTTTCAAGACATTTCTCCTCACCAGCCTCACATTGACTGGCTTTGCTTAGCATGCAGAGCTTTCCTGCAGCTTTAATTGCTTTCCTGTAAAGTTCACCCTGGGAAAAGCTGTATGTTTGCAAGGCTTTGCTCTTTCCCATGTAATTGAAGTACTGATGATTACCGAGAAAAAAGTTTTTTTTCCAAATGCTGCACACAACTTTGTCTATAGGGCTGAATGTCCTTCAAGTGCTTGTCTGAATAGATGGGGTGGAAAACATTTTACAATTGGAAAGAAAGTTTGTGTGTTAGTGAGTTGAGTAACGATAGACTAAAATGGTGAACATTTCCCCATGATGGAATGTTCAGATTCAACACTGAAAGTGATAAAGTATTTATGCAGAAGCGCAGAGTGTAATATTCTGTTTATATCATTGTGGAGTGTGAGTGTGTGTGTGGGGGGGGGGGTCCCACTGCCCGTACCCTCCCTCAACAATAGTAATAAATACCCTATTACACTCAGTAGCTCTGTATGCCGGGTTTAAGTCAAGCTGTGTTTTCATGCGCAGTAGTTATAAACAATGATAGCTAACCATAATCGGAGCACAAGGAGTTAATTCGCAATAAATAGGCCTCGTGACTGATATCCCTATATTTGTCTGGGGTTTTTGTGGCATTAAGCAATGTTTTCTCAAATCAGTTAAGCTCTGCTGTAAATCCACTTGTAGCAGTACTGTATTAAAACACATGTGAATATGCATTTCTTAGTACACTTTTTAAAAATAAGGTTTAATTTGGCCATATTTACCTATTGTATGACATAAACAGTAATATTACGTTTACATAAGAACTGTGCTGTTTCTTTTTAGGCAAAGAAGTTGATAATATTTTTTGTGGTCATAGGCCAGAGGTGATATTTATCTCGTTATTTCTGCAATAAAATGGTTTGTTTCTCCCTTTACGTTCCTGCCTGCCGTATGAAGTGTGTTATGCATATTTTTCTAAATACTGTGTAATCTGTCATTTATGCTTCAAAACAATTTTAAAAAACGAACTGCTTTTGCAAAGAGCAATGTAAAATTCGGAACAGGTCAGAAAATACCTCGGCAGAAATTAAACGTGTCAGACCAGTCACGTATCACTAGCAATATTTGCATGAAAGAAAGGTTGGCGAAGCATTTTACATTTTGTTTTGCAAACATTAATTTGACTTCTAGACTGACAAACTCCCCAGAGACTGGTAAACAACATATTTGCTTAACGAATGTTCAGCCCCTGGGCTGTCAAGTACAAAAACATTAAAACAAAAACGCTATGAGTTGCATCCGTCTTGAAGAACAATAAGTAATACAGGTATAAATGGCCAATTGAGGCTAATGAAAGGATTCCTTTTTTTGTAAATTTGTTTATTCAATTTTTTTCAAGAAAAATACAATCAATATTGCAGCGTAATATGATTTTGCACATACATGTTTTCAAAGTGTGGTAAATGTCAAGGTAGAACAGGAGGGTCTCAAGAGACAGCGAAGGGAGAGGTAAAACACAGATCCATCCAGGGCCTCAAGTGGGCTGGGTCTCACCGGTGCTGAGCACCAGCAGTTTTTAAAAGGAGGCCTCGAAACGGGTCTCTATCGGGCTCTGTTTTGTGCCCTGGCACAGGCGGTCTGTTTTTTTCCGGACTACAGTGACAGCAGGCACATCGATGTGTGCGTGCTCACAATGCTCACTTCTCACTGGTGGAGAAGTTAGGGCATTATGTCATGCCAGGTGTGCGTTGTAGGGGAAGGGAAATCCTTTGAAGAGAGTCATTTTCTCTCTGGATTTCCCTTCTCTTTTTGAAACTCAGGAGCAGCAACATTGTCGTCGTGTCACCAGGGCTTTAAGTGGAAGCTTTTTCAATAATATATACAAGCCATAGTTGCTGCTTATTTATCTTATGCAACTAACAACCATTGACAAAGCCAATAGTCCTGACTTGTTCTAGGTAGGATGTTACTTGTTGTATCAAATATCTGGATGCAATGGCATAATCAGCAAAATACAAGTCGGGAGGCACACTATGCTAAGCACAGATTTTTAGCTTACATGTTTTTAAGCCATGCCCTTAATTACATTGGCCATGCCCCTTTGAGAGACCCCTCCCAGTTTTTTCATCCCACTTAAAACCCTGGATCCATCAATCATTCATTCAAACAACAATCAGAATGAAGTGTTTTTAGTAGAGAGGTCTTTGATGTTTGAGCGTAAAACCAGTGTAACGACTATGCAAAGGCGGAGTCACCCGGTTCGTGTAGAACTGGTGAGTGCTCGTTTTCAAATGATATGTGCACATCTAGTGCAGTCACTAGGCCTAGGTCCCCAGCAGAAGCAGTGTCAACCCCTCCCTCCACCATGACCAGGGCTACCCCATCTCCCCGCTGCTACCTGTGTTCACCCAGTGTGTCCAGCATGCCAGACCATATTTCAAGATCCCTTCCCACATGTTTGTCAGTGCGCACCTTACAGAGTCTGCATTCCTTCTCTACCGCACACTCTAACAAATCCATACTCCACTTACTGAGAACCGGAGGGACCGAGCTGGCCCAGACTATAGCTATGCTGCGTCTTGCATTAGGATGTCAACAAAAGGAGTAATAACAGAAATGCACACGCATCCTTGGTGGACCCCACCCCTCTTTACTTCAGAACCAAAGTAATAGTGTCAATGCCTAATGTCCCAAGATTCAATGTGGAACTGAGGAATTTGTAAACAAGGTAGATGATAAACAAGAGTTGACCAGTATTCTAATGAACACGAACATAGCAATGAAATGATATTAGGGCATATTCACAAAGGCATTTTGGAGAAAGTGAAGTGGTAAACTGTAGTCCTTTTTGTAAGTACTTTTACATGCCTTTGTATGTTTGCCATGAAACTTAAAATCTAAAATGGGAATAATTAGTGAATATTTATATACAATTAGGACAAACAGGACTTTGCCTTCTTTGTAGTTTTACTAATAGGCAGTTGGACATTACATGGTTGTTTCAAAAAAGCATGTAAGAGTACATAATTGAGTACTCTCCTAGTAGACTTCTTGTCCTACTGAATGATTTTGTAAATTTGCCCTTATTTGTTCTTCATAGGTTTCAGGGTAGTAGATTCTAAGAATTGTTACATTCCAAAAATGTGTTCAGTTGTGAAACACTTGTAATCATAACACAAGCGGAAACACTGGTATTTTATAGGGCTACTGAGGAATAAAAAAGAAGTGATCGGTGGAATGATTGAATAAATCTCTTTTTTGGGTGTTTGGACAAAACATCCACTTGTACATATTGGGAGACAGAAATAAAATATTATGATACAAAAATATTGTGATGCAAGAATATTGTTGCCAAGAATATCGTTTTTTTGGGTAAGATCGTTTTTCAGAATATTTTAGTTTTTAATATTGCTTTCAGTAAAATAGTTGCAAAAATATCATTTTTAATGTGTTTGGTTCCTGAATTAATTTTATGTTAATATTGTTTGTATATTTTTTTTGATATAGTTTGTAAGTGATTTCAAATTTATTATTTAAATGTTTATAGGAATTTCTAGTAGCGGGTTGTTGGGATTGTAGGGGATAGGGTGGGAAGTAAATAAAGTAATAATAATAATTTTTGGGGAATTTATACTTTTTAATTAATTATGTGATTGATAATAATGATGTAAAATATGTAATGTTAATTTATTTTAGTTATATTTTAGGTGCAGGATGCTGTGTTTTTATGGGTATAAGGTGGGAAGTTAAGTGAGTAATAATTAACAGTTAATTATTAATTTAGAATTGATTATTTCATTGGTAATTAATTATGTAACTTGTCTAATAATTATAGAGTTATACTTTGGGTGTGGGTTGCTGGGATTGTAGTGGTATAGGGTGGGAAGTTACTTAAATATTAGCTAAATAATTAATTTTTAATAGTTAATGAATTATCTAATTGATCATTAATTATGAAAATTATCTCATACTTATATATTTTAGTTATATTTTGGGTGCGTGTTGCTGGATTTGTAGGGGTATAGGGTGGGAAGTTAACAAATAATTCACAATTAATTGTTAATTATTTAATTTATTATCAATAAAAAAATTGTGCTATACCTATTTTAGTTTTATTTTAAGTGTGGGATGCTAGGTTTTTAGTTGTATATGGTGGAAAGTTAATTAAGTAATAATTAAGTAACATTTTTATTGATAATTATTTAATTCATTGTCATTTATGAAAATTGATGAATTGTTTTGTTTTACTTTCTCTCTCTCTCTCTCTCTATATATATATATATATATATAATGTTTAATGTTATTTCATAATGTTTATATTAAGATTTTTATATTTATTCTAAGTTATTAGGAATATTCTAATATTTAATGTGTTTGAAGCAAAGTACTTTCCCTAATGTTGCTGAGACTGAGGTGGAAATAGTAAATGTAACCCCTCTGAAATCCAAAGTTTTCCAGCCTGTTGCACAGATTGGAGTGGGAATAGTACATCCTACCCCTCTGAAAACCAGCGCTTTCTCTACTGTTAAATGGACTGGAGTGGGAATGGTAAATCTTACCCCTCTGAAGTCCAACACTTTCCCTACTATTACGCTGTTTGGAGTAGGAATAGTAAATGTAAACCCTCAGAAGTCCAACATTTACCCTACTTTTGTGCTGTTTGGAGTGGTAATATTAAAAGTAATCTCTCTGAAGTCCAACACTTTCCCAACCTTTGTGTTGACTAGAGTATGAATAGTAAATGTAACCCCTCCAAAGTTTAACGTTTTGCTCACTGTTGCTTTGACTGGAGTGGAAATAATACATTTAACCCCTCCGAAGTCCAACACTTTCCCTACCCTTGCTTAAACTGGAGTGGGAATGGTAAATGTAACCACTCTGAAGCCCAACACTTTGGGGTCGATTCCGATTCGGGCCGCAAATCTCTCCGACCGAGCCGGACCCGGAGAGATTTCCGACCGAATCGGACCCGTGCAGTCCGACCGAACGAGTACGATGCGTCCGTATGTTATCGGACACGAGTCGGTCGGACTCCCATTGAACTCAATGGGAGCCGGTCGTACAACGCGTACGCGGGCTCCCATTGCCTCAATGGGTGCGAGGCGGACAAGGGCGCCCCCTACAGCGAGTACGCCGCGAGCGCCCGCGGCGTACACGCACAGGTAGGGGGACCCATGGGTCCCCCTGTGTGCGCCTCGCACGGGTACGCGTACAGGGGGTCCGACACGGACCCCCAAAGTACGGCTCCGACAGCGAGTTCGAGTCGGACGGCGCGAGTCGGTCGGAGCGGTCGAGGTGCGCATCGTACTTACCCGGCCGGAAAACGTCTCCATTGCGCGGTGCGGATCGGGTCCGACCGAGTCGGTCGGAGCGGTACGATCCGGGTACGAGTCGGTCGGAGCGGTCGGGTCGCCCGGACGAGTCGGTCGGCGAGTCGCATCGTACTCGCTCGGCCGGACCCGCGTACGGTTCGGTCGGGAAACAGGCTTTCGCATGGCTTTTTTCCCGACCGAATGGTATTGGGTGCGCCTCCGACCGAGATCGGAATCGGCCCCTTTGTCTACTGTTGTGCTGTTTGTAGTAGGAATAGTAAATTTAACCCCCTCAAAGTCCTACACTTTCACTACTGCTGCATACACTGGAGTGGGAAGGGTATATCTAATGTTCCTAGACTCCAATACTTCTCCTAATATTGATTGCATATATTTTTATTATTATTTGTTTATTTTATATTTAAAAAAAATATTTGTTATATATGTTGTTTTTATAATATTTTTTAAAAGTGTGTTTTTTGGTTTTTAATTTGTTTATGTTATTTATTTGTTTAATATTTTGTAATTGAATTGCTAATATTCTTTATGTTTTAAAATATATCTATATATATTTATATATATGAGTCCACAATTGCAAATAAGCACGCGCTCTCAGATTCCTATTAAAGGTTTTTTAATGTTCAAGGTTACGCGTTTCGGGAGCAAGCTCCCTTGATCACACACATATATAGATAAATACATGGGTATCTCTATATATAATATATAAATATACATATAAACATATACATATTATATATATATACTTTTCGCAGCAGTAAATTTAAAAAGAATTATTATAATGTAAAATATATATTTTTAGTAATTGTGTTACTAAATATATGTATTCACTGATTACCTACTGGTGGTCGCCAGTAGGTAGTTATAGTTAGGACCTTGTTTCTATTCAAAAAGCGTTTTTTCTTTTGCCAATATCTCTGGCACCGTTTGACGAATCTTCGCGAAATTTTCAAAACTAATGGCCCGCTCAGGTCAGCTCCTGTCTTGAAAGTTTCTGGGTGATTCCTCATGCGGGGGCCGAGAAAAAAGGGGGTCCCAAAACGCGTTTTCTCCATGTTAATTTCCATTGAAATCTTTTGTCGCAGCTACAGCCAGAACTGCTGAACGGAATTACACCAAATTTGGCAGAAAGGTAGCTCTTGGTGCAGAGTGCACTCTTTGCTTTAAATGATGTAAATCCGTTCAGTAGTTCCTGAGAAATTCCAATTTTTAGAAGTATTAATATCTGATGACCGCGGTGGATCCGCGAACCCTCCCGATCACGAGCTTGACTCTGACTGGCTGCCAACACTTCAACCCAGGAAGTGTTGGCAGCCATCTTGTGACTCGGTTGAACCGAGTCACAAGACAAAAGGTGAAAAAAATGTGAAAAGGGGGCAGGGTAGAAATACACTGACCCCCCTACGCCTGCTCAGGGGGTCCCACAGGGACCCTGAGGGCCAAAAAAGCATTTTTTAAATATTTTTGGCTGGATATGAGTAGGGTTCGCAAATCCTGCTGAAAAAATAAAAAGGGAGGCCACTCATCCCCCTCCCCTTTTAAAAATAAAAAAAATTAAAATAAAGGATTGGCCAAGCCCCGGGGGATGGGGTCCCCGGGGGCCAAAAATGGCCCGGGAGAGGGGGGCCTAGCAACCCCTCACCCTTTTTTTTAAAATAAAAAATGCCCGGGCCCTGGGGGATGGGGTGCACGAGGACGACATCGGGTAATGGAACTGGGGGCCATTAATTATAATTTTTTCTCTCATGATAGCAGTTGGGACCCCATCGCGGCTCTGAGCACGGCCCCTGTGTAACGTTGCGGTAGATTCGCGGATCCACCCCAAATAAATAATTTAATAGTATATAATTCAGAAGATAGTGTTGCATTTGTGAATTTTTTTATGTAGTTAGTGAGATTGAAGTTAATATTCAGAGTAAATTTGAGAGAGTTAGTAATAATATAAAAAAATTCAAATTAAAAGCTAAACTTGAAAAGTGTATTGTGTTGCAGTATATTGAATTTGTGGTTTTGTTTTGCGGATTTGCGACGGGTTCGCAAATCTGTAAAATATTTAAAAAGAGTATGTATTTCAAAAAATAAATAGGATTCACTGTTTGGTTTTAGGGTGGCTCTAAAAAGAGCCCTTTTTTCATTATGACTTTGTTGGAGCTACAAGTAAGTGCCGATACACAGCTTAAGGTTGTTGAGAAACACTCTGTTCCCTTCATCTGTGAAGTGAACTCCATCACTTCTCACTTCTGTAGATGTAATATATATCAAAACATAGATTGTTGTTATAGATGGAGCCCATCCTATAATCTCTGAGGTAAGCAGAAACAGCTTTATTGACATTCTTCCAAGCTTTCTCAATCAGAGAACAGAATTGAATTGGCCAGTTCCATTTCTGTCTTTGTCATGTATTAGAGTATACAAAGACAGTTTGAGGCAAAAGCAACATCAATTGTGCAAAGGTATCCTTCATTAGGATTTCCAGCCCTACCCCAGTCAATGCGCCTAGGTCATTGCCACCACAGTGCACAATCATGAGGTCAGGGGGTTGGCGATGCAAAAAGGTTTTAAACAAAGGCATCAATTGGTGCCACTTTAATCCTCTCTGTGCTATCCATTTAATATCCACATTTTGCCAACCTAGATCTTTGTCAATACCTCTGTGTTCAGCATACCTTTTGCACCTGAAAACATAGCTGTGCCCTACAATCCATATTGTAAGCATCTTGAAGGGATGTCTGGAAGGAATGAAAAGATGTCTGTAGCTGAGTTAGTCAGTTGGTAGAATGAGAGATATCTAAAATGTATAAAACACAGGTATACATCTATTTGTATGTTTATTTTATATATGATGCCACTAGCAAAAGGTACAGACACATGCATGCATGCTTTTAAGAATATGGTGAGACTTACAACAGACACATGCAAGGGTTGCTGCTTTATATTTGGCTAGGTCCAACACTCTGAGTAGTCGCAGAATAGTGAATCTGCCGCACAAAAGTGAGGTTTAAGACATGTTGGCAGAGGGATTAGAGATTACACTTTGTATAAGTTTGTGGAAAGGTACACTCGAAGTACACAACATAAATTTAGGTGTCTCCTTAAAATGGGAAGTGCAGTCTGTCAAGTTTAAGGGAATTCATGGTCTTGTGACTGAGGTATGTTTCTCTTGCACATGTATTCTCACATGTGTTATGCATCTGAAGATGTTAGATGTATAAAACACAGGTATACATCTATTTGTATGTTTCTTTTATATATGATGCACTGGCAAAAGGTACAGAATCATGCATGCGTGCTTTTAGGAATATGGTGAGAGTTATAACAGACAAATGCGAAGGGATGCTGCTTTATATATGGCTAGGCCTAACAGTCTCAGTAGTTGCTGAATAGTGAAGCTGCAGTACAAAAGTGAGGTTTGAAAGATGTTGGCAGAGGGATTAGTGATTAGGCTACCTCATATCAGTCTATGGAAAGGTACACTTGAAGTACGCCACATAAATTTAGCTGTCTCCTTGAAATGGGAAGTGCAGTCTGTCAAGTTTAAGGGAGTTTATGGTCTTGTGACTGAGGTATGTTCTACTTACACATGTATTCTCACACATGTTATGCCTATGAAGATGGTAGATGTGTAAAACACAGGTATACATCTATTTGTATGTTTCTTTTATATATGATGCCACTACCAAAAGGTACAGATACATGCATGCTTGCTTTCCGGAATATAGTGAGAGTTACAACAGACACATGCGAAGGGTTGCTGGTTTACAATTGGCTAGGACCAACACTCTCATTAGCGGCTGAATAGTGAAGCTGCAGCACAAAAGTGAGGTTTAAGACATGTTGGCAGAGGGATTAGAGATTACACTACTTTGTATAAGGTTGTGGAAAGGTACACTTGAAGTACGCAACATATATTTATGTGTCTCCTTAAAATGGGAAGTGCAGTCTGTCAAGTTTAAGGGAATTCATGGTCTTGTGACTGATGTATGTTTCTCACATGTGTTATGCATCTGAAGATGTTAGATGTATAAAACACAGGTATACCTCTATTTGTATGTTTCTTTTATATATGATGCCACTACCAAAAGGTACAGACACATGCATGCTTGCTTTCCGGAATATAGTGAGAGTTACAACAGACACATGCGAAGGGATGCTGGTTTATAATTGGCTAGGACCAACGCTCTCATTAGTCGCTGAATAGTGAAGCTGCAGCACAACGTGAGGTTTAAGACATGTTGGCAGATAGAATAGTGATTAGGCTACTTCGTATGAGTCTGTGAAAAGGTACACTTGAAGTACGCTGCATACATTTAAGTGTCTCTTTGAAATGAGAAGTGCAGTCTGACAAGTTTAAAGGACTTCATGTTGTTGTGACTGAGGTATGTCTCTACTTGCACATGTATTCTCACACGTGTTATGCATCTGAAGATACTAGATGTATAAAACACAGGTATACATCTATTTGTATGTTTCTTTTATATATGATGCCACTAGCAAAAGGTCCAGACACATGCATGCATGGTTTTAGGAATAAGGTGAGAGTTATAACAGACATATGCGAAGGGTTGCTGCTTTATATTTGGCTAGGCCCAACACTCTCAGTAGTTGCTGAATAGTGAAGCTGCAGTACAAAAGTGAGGTTTAAAAGATGTTGGCAGAGGGAATAGTGATTAGGCAACTTTGTATGAGTCTGTGAAAAGGTACACTTGAAGTACACCACATAAATGTAGGTGTCTCCTTGAAATGGGAAGTGCAGTCTGATAAGTTAAAGGACTTCATGGTCTTGTGACTGAGGTATGTCTCTAATTGCACATGTATTCTCACACGTATTATGCATCTGAAGATGTTAGATGTATAAAACCAGTTATACATCTATTTGTATATTTATTTTATATATGATGCCACTAGCAAAAGGTACAGACACATGCACACATGCTTTTAGGAATATGATGAGACTTACAACAGGCACATGCAAAGGGTTGCTGCTTTATATTTGGCTAGGTCCAACACTCTGAGTAGTCGCAGAATAGTGAAGCTGCCGCACAAAAGTGAGGTTTAAGACATGTTGGCAGAGGGATTACAGATTACACTACTTTGTATAAGGTTGTGGAAAGGTACACTTGAAGTACGCAACATATATTTATGTGTCTCCTTAAAATGGGAAGTGCAGTCTGTCAAGTTTAAGGGAATTCATGGTCTTGTGACTGATGTATGTTTCTACTTGCACATGTATTCTCACATGTGTTATGCATCTGAAGATGTTAGATGTATAAAACACAGGTATACCTCTATTTGTATGTTTCTTTTATATATGATGCCACTACCAAAAGGTACAGACACATGCATGCTTGCTTTCCGGAATATAGTGAGAGTTACAACAGACACATGCGAAGGGATGCTGGTTTATAATTGGCTAGGACCAACGCTCTCATTAGTCGCTGAATAGTGAAGCTGCAGCACAAAGTGAGGTTTAAGACATGTTGGCAGATAGAATAGTGATTAGGCTACTTCGTATGAGTCTGTGAAAAGGTACACTTGAAGTACGCTGCATACATTTAAGTGTCTCTTTGAAATGAGAAGTGCAGTCTGACAAGTTTAAAGGACTTCATGTTGTTGTGACTGAGGTATGTCTCTACTTGCACATGTATTCTCACACGTGTTATGCATCTGAAGATACTAGATGTATAAAACACAGGTATACATCTATTTGTATGTTTCTTTTATATATGATGCCACTAGCAAAAGGTCCAGACACATGCATGCATGGTTTTAGGAATAAGGTGAGAGTTATAACAGACATATGCGAAGGGTTGCTGCTTTATATTTGGCTAGGCCCAACACTCTCAGTAGTTGCTGAATAGTGAAGCTGCAGTACAAAAGTGAGGGTTAAAAGATGTTGGCAGATGGAATAGTGATTAGGCTACTTCGTATGAGTCTGTGAAAAGGTACACTTTAAGTATGCCGCATAAATTTAGGTGTCTCTTTGAAATGGGAAGTGCAGTCTGACAAGTTTAAAGGACTTCATGGTATTTTGAGTGAGGTATGTCTGTAGTTGCACATGTATTCTCACACTTGTTATGCCTATGAAGATGGTAGACGTATAAAACACAGGTGTACATCTATTTGTGTATTTCTTTTATATATGATGCCACTAGCAAAAGGAACAGGCACATGTATGCTTGCTTTCAGGAATATAGTGAGAGTTACAACAGACACATGCGAAGGGTTGCTGCTTTATATTTGGCTAGGTCAAACACTCTCAGTGGTCACTGAATAGTGATGCTGCAGCACAAAAGTGAGGTTTAAGACATGTTGGCAGATGGAATAGTGATTAGGCTACTTCGTATGAGTCTGTGAAAAGGTACACTTGAAGTACGCCGCATACATTTAGGTGTCTCTTTGAAATGGGAAGTGCAGTCTGACAAGTTTAAAGGACTTCATGGTATTGTGAGTGAGGTATGTCTCTACTTGCACATGTATTCTCATACATGTTATACATCTGATGATGGTACATATGTGTAACACAGATATACAAGTATTTGTATGTTTCTAATATGTGTGAAGGCACCAGCAAAAGGTAGAGATGCATGTATGCATGTTTTCTAGAACATGGTGAGACTTACAAAAGTAACATTGCAAAGATTGCTGTTTTGCATTTCTGGAGTTTGCTTGCTTCTTTCTGGACTTCTATTGACAATTTCTGCACCTCTTTTGCTTCTTTCTGCATTTATCTTGCCTCTTTCTGCAGCCATCTTATCTCTTTCTGCACCTCTGCTGATTCTTTCTGCACTTCTCTTGTTTCTTCAGCACCTCTTTTGCTTTTTTGTGCAACCCTCTAACATCTATCTGTACCGGTCTTTCCTCTTTCCACACCTCTCTTATCTCTTTGTGCACCTCTCTTGTCTCTTTTTGCACGTCTTTTGAGCCTTTCTGCATCTTATTTTACCTCTTTCGGTACCTCTCTTGTCATTTTGAGCAGCTCTCTTGCTTCTTTCTGTATGTGTCTTGTTTCTTTCTGCACTTCTGTTACTTTTTTCTGTAACTCTTTGCCTCTATGTCCACCTGTCTTGCCTTTTTTTGCACTTCTGTTGCTTCTTTTAGCATTCCTCTTGTCTCTTTCACCATTGTTCTTTCCTCTTTGTACATCTCTGTTGCTTGTTTGTGCACCTCTCTTGCCTCTTTGTGTATTCCTATTGCCCCTTTTTTGCACCTGTTTACTCCTTTTTTGCACCTCTCCGGCCTTTTTCAACTTTTTCTGCACTTGTGTTGCGTGTTTTTGTACTTTTCTTGCTTCTTTCTGGACCTTTCTTGCTTGTTTCTCTCCCTCTTTTGACTATTTCTGCACCTCTTTTAGTTCTTTGTACACCTGAGTCGCTTGTTTCTGCAGCTCACTTGCTTCTTTCTGCACATTTCTTCCTCTTTCTGCAGTTGTCTTGCTTCTTTCTGCACTTTTTTTGCTTTTTTTGAACTTCAGTTGTTTCTTTATACACTTTTCTTGCTTTTTTCTGTTCCTCTCAAACTTCTTTCTCTACCTCCTTGGCTTTTTTTGCACCAGTCTTTCCTGTATTGCACTTGTCTTGCCTCTTTGCACATGTCTCTAACCTGTTTGTGCACCTGTCTTGCATGTTTGTGCACTTCTGTTGTTTCTTTGTGGACCACTATTGTCTCTTTTTACACCTCTGTTTGCCTCTTTGTTCATTTATCATATTTGCAAGTAGCTGTGTTGTTGTTTGTGTATTTCTTTTTGCTGTTTCTAAACCTTTCTTTTTTTCTGTCCCTTTCTTTCGCTGTCAGCACCTTTTCTTCTCTTTCTGCAGTTGTCTTGCTTGTTTCTACACTTTTCTTTTTTTTATTTGTTATAAATACAATAGCAATGTAATTGTAATTAATTGCTTACTAGTTTTTTATCAATATTGAGATGAAATTATAATGTAAAATTGTTAATTGATGTAACAAACTATTCAAACTTTTCTTTGTTTTTTAGAAAATTATCTTGTTTGGATTATAAATTGAAGGTGGCAAGAAAACATGAAAAGAGAAGACAACAAAGAAAACAGAAGTACTTAAACAAAACTAAAAAGAGTGCACTAGAAAATGACCAAAATGTTACTCAGGATAAGGTCTTTTCTGGTAAGAGTAGTAAACAATTTCTTAAGACAATAGTAATGAAAGGAAAAAGAACATTTTTACAACAAAGCACAAGGAAAGAAGAATTGTAAAGGTAAAAAAACATTCATTTTTGGAAAAACAACACATATCACAAAAAGACAAAAACAATGTAAAGAGATACATGTACGAATGTTTCGAAGTAGAGTAATTCAAAATTTATTAAAAGACTGTAAAAAGTATAAAAGAAGATCAGCAGCGTATAAGAAGAAGCAACACATTGAAAGTGTAGTAGAAACTGCTTTTGAATTGAAACAAAAATTATTTATATTAGTATTGAAGAGAATGAAAACATTGAATACAACAATGCAGTTTATGAAGGAGAAAAGCAAAAGAAAAAGACTGGTTAATAAGTAAATTTTGTAAAACTTTTACTGGTGAATGGAAGCACACTTCTAGTACTGAGCCTTTCTTTAATGAAGAAAGTTATTTTCAACAGAACACATCAGCACATGCAGTTGATACTAGTGGTCGATGCTAAGAGATGAAAGATAGTTGTCCCATTCCCCAAATAAAAATGGTTGTTAGGAGTGTAGAAGAAGTAATAGCTGAAGAAGTTTAAGGGAAGCGTACACAAGTTCCTGTATATACGTGGGTTTGTAGCAGTATGTGCAGTATTCGACAGGAATCTATTGACATATTATGATTTGTTTTACGAGGATATGCCGAAAAAAGTCTTAAACAGAAGATTAAGATGTTACAAGGACTAGATCCATGTAAAGTAAGAAAATATACTAACTTGCAGGGTCATTCTCTGGCCTGTCTTTCAAGAAAAGTGTATCAAAGTACTTTTCATCATTTAAGAATGTTAGCAGTACACCACTCAGAAATGCGGAAGTTAGTAAGGAGACTCTACTATGTAAAACGTCTTGCATTATGTTTAAGTGAAATTAACACAGCTCTTCTGCACTGTTCACTATCAGATGTACAAAAAGTTTGTGATGATATACAGTTTCGTTTTTTGGTTCACAAGAGGAGTGTAGAGAAAGTGAGAGCTTGATAAGTGCAGGTGTTGAAGAACAGGTGAAAGAGATTAGTATTGATGAGTTTGCAGAAGAAATTACAAAGTTTAAGACAGTTTCATCTGAAAAATCAAACTATGTTTGTATTTGTTGTCGACATACTCACTACAGAAGTCAAACTAGGAATGTTGATTTATATTTAAAAAGTGAAAAGGAAAACAATGATAAGTGGCAGCAATTTGGTGCTTATTTGTTGGTAGAAGGTCGGTTTGAGTTGGCTACTGATCAACTTAATTGTAAATATTGTTACAACAAATTAGAAGAGAACAAAATGCCAGCTAGAGCAGTACATACCAACTTAGAGTCGGTAGCTATTCCTCAGGAACTGGCAGATTTGAATGCATATGAGTCCATTCTCATTCAATCTGTGCACCCACTTCAGGCTATAGTTCGTATGGAGCCTAAAACAGGTAAGCTGCCTCCAACAGATTTACAAAGAGAACTGAAAGGAAGAGTTGTGTACTTACCTTTAGATTTTAAGAAAAATATTGAAACTGTTGGTGTAGACACGGAGGAAAATGAGCCAGTAGTTATTCTAGTATTCTAGTAGATGGTCAAAAAATATGTCAAGAGTTTGTAGATGTTAATAAACGTCAAAAGGCTATATTGTATCTGGTACAGAATAATATTTATTATAAGAATGCAAATGTTGATGAACAGGTAATATGCTTAGAAGATGAAACAGAAATTTCAAGTGGCCAAATAGAAAAAGTGGACAAGTCCAGGAGTGAAGAGATTTATGAACATTATACTATACATCCTCTACAATAAAAAGAAGTGATAGGAAACAGTATTGAATTATTTCAAATGAAGGAAGCAAAGGGAACGCCCATGAGTGTATGGGAATAAAGTTTAGAAGCTTGTTGTTTTCCACAGCTGGTCCCCACTGGAGAAGGTAGACGATTTAATGAGCGAGCTGTACGGGTTCCAGCCTCAGAATACCGCTCAACAAGATTGAACACTGAAGAGCCAAGATTTTGACAGTGTATTCCATATATATTTCATCCTCTGTTTGAAAGTGATTTGTCTGCACTTTCATATGCAGTGAACCACATATTAAAAACAGGAGTTCATCTTCCACATGTTTCTGCAAAAGAATTCATGGACAAAGTTCAACAAAGAGATAAAAATTTAGAATCACAGTTAATTAATTTGATGGCATGTCAACGTGGTACCAATGAATATTGGTTTCATCGTCATGGTGAACTTAAATGTATGTTAAGAAACTTAGGTACACCCACACGGTTTGTAACACTTAGCTGTGCTGCATATGCGTGGGAAGATTTACTTGAATTTCTACGAGAAGCAAATTCAAATGTAAAAAATATTGAATTGAAGACACCTGGAGAACTCTGTTCCTTGGATCCTGTAAATGTCTGCAGGTATTTTAACTATCGGTTTCAAAGTATGATGTCATTTATCTGCAATAAAAATATTCCTCCTCTTGGAGAAGTTACTGATTTCTTTTGGCGAAAAGAGTACCAAGCCAGAGGCCCTCCTCATATACAGATGCTATTATGGATCAAGAATGCTCCAAAATCTGGAACTGATACTGATGAAACAGTTTTGTCTTTCATCGAACAGTATGTTACATGTGCCATTCCAAGAGAAGGAGGATAAAAGAGCTTGAGACAACAAGTTTTACGGTTTCAAAGTCATCAATGTGTAAAATACTGTAGACGAAAATACAAGTGTAAAGGGAAATTTTATACAAAATGTTGTTTTGGATTCCCACGTCCAATAATTTTGAAAGGAAGAGTAAATAGTTTTTGTCAGCAGAAAGGCATACAATAACTCGGAAATCTCCAAACATTACATACAACTTAAAAAGAACCGAAGATTCAAAGTATATTAATGACTACAATCCAGTTATTTTGAAAATGTGGAATGCAAACATGGATATTCAATATGTTGCAGATAATTCAATTGCTGTTGCTCGCTATGTTACATCATATATAACCAAATCTGAAAAGACAGAGATGAAAGAAATGTGGGAAGAAATTTCACAAGAGAAGTGTCTTAGCAAGAAATTGTACAGATTTAGCTTGAAAATTCTTTCCCATCGAGAGATTGGATCCTATGAATGTTCGGATCGCTTGAGCCCTGCCAGTTTATATTCAAACAACATTAAAGATAATGGGGCGACCCGGTGTCCCTCAGAACCTGGGTATTGATAATATAGAAAACAATTGGTTCTGTCGGGTGATTCAATTGCTTTGATCACTGTATTCAATACAAGGGTAAAGATATTTCCCAATTCTCAATTTTACAATAAATGGAAAACGATAAGAACACACCCAGAAGATATAGTTTGAGTTAATTTACTCTTATATTTCTCAAAAAGTATTGGATATTAATTGGCTGTCATAGACACAAATAAATTGCGAAAATACAAAAGTGACTATTGTAATAAAGTGACATGTGGTGATTGGGCCGAAACGTCGCCACTCTTTTATCATACATGTCTAAACAGTTCTCTTGACCAAATTAATCATTATTGTGTCTTGCATTAAATGTATAAAATAAGGAGACAGGACAAAAATTGATAACTTTCTTTTAATTTATGTCACATATGTATATTCTGTATATAGTGTATTGTTCACTTCACCAATCACCACATGTCACTTTATGACAATAGTCACTTTTGTATTTTCGCAATTCATTTGTGTCTATGACAGCCATTTAATATCCAATAATTTTTTAGAAATATAAGCGTAAATTAACTCAAACTATATCTTCTGGGTGTGTTCTTATCGTTTTGCATTTATTGTAAAATTGGGAATTGGGAAATATCTTTACCCTGTATTGAATACAGTGATCAAAGCAATTGAATCACCCGACAGAACCAATTGTTTTCTATATTAGTTTATATTCAAAGTCAAGAGGAATCATTAGGGTAAGTTTAGGTCTTACCTCCACACGAAATAGAGTATTGAAATCTTTACAAGAAATTGAATACTTAGCACAGAATGAACCAGAAAGTACAGATATTGTTAAAACTAATATGTTGGATACATACTATCCCAAAAGGAGTCCACATCTGGAAAACCTATGTCTGTATGAAATACTTCAACATTACAGCTTTAAAAGAAAAGTTAAAGAAAATATGAAAGAAGAAAAATATGCAGTAATTGGATGTGATGGATGTTTAGTAAAACATGCCAAAGGAAATCTTATTAACCACAGAAAACTCAGTTGCGAAAGTCCAGGTAAGAGGGAATTTTTCTATTTAGCACTTCTGCAACTGTTCAAGCCTTGGTGTAATGAAACGGAATTACTTAGAGATTTTGACTGCTATGAAGATTCTTTTAATGCAAGTAAAGATAGCATTCAATGCACAATTTCCCTACATATCTACAAATGTTAAATGATGAGATTGAACAAGAAAGTACTATTGCAGCTGAAATAGCTAGAGACAGTTCTCAAGATAGTCAAAGTTCTGGTCCACTGACTCAAGATCCACTGGGACAACCAATTATCGAAAATGAAGCAGCAATAGCCATGAATGAGGTAGAAATTGCAATGCAACAAGCACATTAGGATATTATTCAGTTGGAAAAGTTAGAAGAACAACTAATATTGAACAAAAAGAAATATATCTACAAGTGACATAACAGATACAACATGGTTTGCTTCATGAAACAACGAATGCCAATGTTCAACATTTAAACCTATTCTAATGTACATCAGTGGTCAAGCTGGAACAGGAAAAAGTTTCTTAATTAAAGTTTTGACCAGTTATGTACACAAAACTACAGAATCACATTTATCTTGTGTTGTAACAGCTCCAAGTGGATTAGCAGCACACAACATTAAAGGGATTACTTTACATAGATTACTTATGCTACCAGTTGAACATGACAATAAATTGGAATATCGGAAGCTATCTGGAGAAGCTTGTTATGAAGTGTCAAGAGTACTGAAGAAAATGAAACTTTTAATCATTGATGAGGTGAGCATGGTCTCAAACTTAATGCTTGCCTTTGTAGACTTGAGAATGCAACAGATTACGATGTTCTGCTTGGAGGAAAACATTTAATTGTATTTGGAGATCTACTACAACTAACTCCTGTAAAAGGACAACCTGTTTTTAAAAAAACTTATCCATGATGACACAAGGAAATCTTTAGGAAGTATTGGAAATGTGAACATTTGGTTACATTTTGAATATAAAGAACTTACTAAGAATATGCGACAAGCAAGCGATGAAGATAATGGAAATATTCTTCAAGACATAAGAATTGGTGTCTTGACGAAACATGGTAAAAAAGCTTTAGAAAGCCGGCTACTAAGGAACTTGTTTATAACTGGAAACACAGTGGCTAAAGTAATGTACAATAAGCTTGGAGAAAAGAAGTATATAGTTTGCCTAATGCCTACACTGCAAGAGTGTTCTACATTTAATCAAGAACTTTTGAAACTGGAAAAACAACAAATAGTGGAAATTGAAGCTATTGATAAAATTGAACACCGGGGAGTGAGTATTCTTCTTACAGTGAAACTACAGGCTAATTTGGATTCTTTGGAAAAGTCTGCATCTAAAACTGCAGGCTTAGAAAAGACTTTAAATGAATGTATAAACTGCCGGGTAATTTTACGCCGTAATCTGAATGTAGAAGAAGGTTTAGTAAATGGAGCAATGGGAAAAGTTGTTGATTTTGTAAAATTTCAGAATAGAGATGCAATAAAATTTTTGATTATAAAATTTGATCAGATTAAAGAGGTAAGAAAGATTGGGCGTTTGCAAAAGATTTGTATGTTCACAGACAACAGTTTCCTCTGTCTTTAGCATATGCTGTGACTATTCATAAATCTCAAGGTTTAAGTATAGACACTGCTTTTGTAAATATTGGAAGTACAGTGTTCAAAGAGGGAATGGCATACGTTGCATTGTCTTGAGTAAGAACATTGTCTAGTTTGTATTTGATAGTTTTTGATGACAAAAATGTTAGTGCTGATGCAAATTGTGTAAGAGAGTGCAATCGTTTAAGAAGACTTTATACTCCTGATTTAGGTGAATATCCCATATATGAGAAACGTATAGTGTGTCCAAAACTGACATATGTCAAAGATGCAATTGAGGTTCAAAAAAAGAAAACAAATGAAGAGATACTTGAAGGCATAAAGAAAATGAAAATGGAAAGTGTTGATAACATTGTAGGATACCAGTTGGAAAACAGTTCAGGTATGAACTGTTATGCTAATGTGATTCTGAATGTTGTGTTTTATCTACCAGATCTTCATCATGAAATCATGGGAAATCGTGAAAAAAGATTCTGTTCTTTACTACATAATGTTTTTCAAAAGTTGGTAACTGACAGAAGTAAAATGCATACTGCTTCTGGCATTCAGCATCTTCTGGATATATGTATTGGTTCTTTGACATTTACTCTCAATATACAACAAGATGCCCAATAATTTCTAATGGTTATGCTTGGAGTATTAGAACATGAAGGAATACCGATTGAACACTTATTTGGACTAAGATACAGATGGGATCATAAATGTGAAGAGTGTTCATTTACTTCTGGCACTGAAATACAAACAGAATGATTCATATACTTGACAATACCAGACTGCAAATCAGTACCCTTTAACAAATTGATAAAAACAGCGAATCAAGACATGAGATGTTCGCATTGTAGATCAGAGATGTTGTCTACATTACATATAGAAAGATTTGGAAAAATATCTGATTTTAATGCTACAACGTTGTAGAGCAAATGGAAGAAAATTGGAAACCAAAATTTCTTTTTTTAATGCAAGTCAAATATCTATTTCAGGAAGAACCTTTATAGTAGTGGCTATTATTTTCCATGATGGACCTACTACAACATCTGGACATTATACTGTGTATTTAAAGTGTAATAAAGGATGGACACATTGCAATGATGCCCACTTGGAATTCAAACCTAGATTGCCTTATGAATTACCAAATTCATATTTGATATTTTTGAAACCAAAGTTTTGAATACATCATTCGGCCTATTGGGAAGATGTGAATAGAAAGTAGACAGCACTGCAAACAATTAGTATTTATAATTAGTGTTTGGATTATTATTTGCGCTAAATGATATTACATTTGGAAAATTGTGTTTAAAAGCAAATAGTTTATATATTTGTTGTCTATATTGTACCAGATGTAAATGAGAGTCTACATTTTGGCAAATGTATTTGAGATAAATAATAGATTTAATGTAGATGAAGGAAGTAATTAACAAAGTGTAGATAGAAAAACACATAGCTACACATATTGAAAATGATGCTCTACGCTGATTTGTTTTTTTTTCTACAATCAAGTTGATTGTTTTCTTCCCCGCTGTTCAATGATGATACTACATTGAAATCACTGTGTATGGTGAAGTTAAGTGGAATCTGAGAACTGCAAAAAAGGGAAACTGAAAATGTAATGTAATTCTAAATTCATGTTCTGTTCTTAAAAATATAATATTATAATTTCTGTAATATATTATTATTAAATAACAGTTTTTCTCCTTCTTCTTTATAGTAGCTACGGTTGAAGTTTGAAAAGAGTTGTAATGCTGTTTAGGTAAGAATACAAAATATAATATGCACGATAATGTGAAAAAATGTTTAAAGTTTATTTATATGGTATTTGTTTTTAATAAAAATAATGTTGATCATTTACACTATTTGAACACTATCATCATGTTGCTCATGTAATCAGCCAGGCAGTCATCCTTTCATGTAGACACTACCCATGCTCTCATCCATTCTCTCTTGCACTAATAGGATAACCCAGGCATTACCCTTGCATTCTTCCTTTCACACAGGCCCTACCCATGCACTCATCCAATCACCCAGGCAGTACCCCTGCACTTATGCAATCACCCAGGCGCTGCCCATGTACTCATGCAATCATTCAGTAACTATTCTTCAACTCAACCATTCACTCAGGCACTATCCATGCACTCATCCATTCACTCAGGCAGTACCCATGCACTCATCCAATGATCCAGGCATTACCCTTGCACTCATACTTTCACTCAGGTACTTCTCATACACTCATCAAATCACCCAGGCACTACCCCTGCACTCATTCAATCAAGCAGGCACTACTCTTGCACTCAACCATTCACTCAGGCACTACCCATGCACTCATCCATTTTCTCAGGCACTACCTATGCACTCATGCAATGACCCAGGGATTACTTTTGCAGTAGTTCTTTTACTCAGGCACTGCCCAAGCACTGATCCAAGCAGCCAGATATTACCCTTGCACTCATGAAGCCACTCAGGCACTACCCATGCACTCATCCAATCACCGAGGCAGTACCCCTGCACTCATGCAATCACCCAGGCACAACCCATGCACTCATGCAATCACTCAGGCACTACTCTTGCACTCAACCATTCACTCAGGCACTTCCCATGCACTCATCCATTCTCTCAAGTACTACCCATGCACTCATTCAATGACTAAGGCATTACCCTTGCACTCATACTTTCACTTAGGCACCACCCCTGCACTCATACAATCACCCAGGCACTACCCATGCACTCATGCAATCACCCAGGCACTACCTATGCACTCATCCAATTACCCAGGCAGTACCCCTGCACTCATTCATTCATCCAGGCACTACCCATGCACTCATGCAATCACTCAGGCACTATTCTTGCACTCAACCATTCACTCAGGCACTACTAATGCACTCATCCAATGACCTAGGCATTACCATTGCACTCATCGTTTCACTCAGGCACTACCAATGCACTCATCAATTCACTGAGGCACTGCCCATGCACACATCCAATCACCCAGTCACTACATTTTCACTCATCCATTCAGTCAGGCACTATGCATACGGTCATCCATTCACTCAGGCAGTACCCATGCACTCATCCAACGGCCCAGGCGCTACTCTTGCACTCATCCAGTCACCCAGGCAGTACCATGGACTCATTCAATCATTCAGGCACTACCCATGCACTCATCCAATCACCCAGGCACTACCCTTGCACTCATCCATTCACTCAGGCACTACCCATACACCCATGCAATCACCCAGGCAGTACACCTGCACTCATGCAACCACCCAGGCAGAACCCCTGCACTCATGCAATCACCCAGGCACTGCCCATGCACTTATGCAATCACTCAATTACTACTCTTGCACTCAACCATTCACTCAGGCACTACCCATGCACTCATCCATTCCCTCAGGACTACCCATGCACTCATCTAATGGCCCAGGGATTAGCCTTGCACTCATACTTTCACTCAGGTACTTCCCATGCACTCCTCCAATCACCTAGGCACTACCCCTGCACTCATGCAATCACCCAGGCACTACCCATGTACTTATACAATCACTCAGGCACTACTCTTGCACTCAACCATTCACTCAGGGACTACCCATGCACTCATCCATTCTCTCAGGCACTACCCATGCACTCATCAAATGACCTAGGCATTACCCTTGCTCTCATCCTTTCACTCAGGCACTACCCATGCACTGATCTAAGCACCCAGGCATTACCCTTATACTCATGAAGTCACTCAGGCACTACCCATGCACTCATCCAATCACCCAGGCAGTAACCCTGCACTCATGCAATCGCCCAGGCACTACCCATGCACTAATGAAATCACTCAGGCACTACTCTTGCACTGAACCATTCACTCTGGCACTACCCATGTACTCATTCATTCTCTCAGGCACTAGCCATGCACTCATCCAATGACCCAGGCATTACCCTTGCACTCATCCTTTCACTCAGGCACTACCCATACACTCATACAATCACTCAGGCACTACATTTGCAGTCAGCTATGGACTCAGGCACTACCCATGCACTCATCCAATCACCGAGACACTACCTTTCCACTCATGCTTTCACTGAGGCACAACCTATGCAGTTATGCGATCACTCAGACACTGCCCATGCACTCATCAAATGAGCTATGCGGTACCCGTGCACTTATCCAATAACCCAGACACTATCCATGCTCTCACCCAATCACCCAGTAACTATCCAAACACTCATCCAATAACCCAGGCATTACCCTTGCACTCATTCATACAACACATACAAGTTTGTCTATCTTTAGCCAAATAGGCGGTTCTAAAAAGAACCATTTTTTATCTTTTTTAATTTTTGTTTGTGTTTTTCTAACTCCTATTTATTTTTTGGCTGTTTTTGAAAAAAATCAGATTAAAAAACAAGGCAACAAACTCCAGCAAAGTAGTGAAAATATTTTGCAATTGAAACGTCATTGCAAAAACAACAAAAAAACTAACATTTATGATTTATCGCAGCTACAATAACTGCTGCAATAGACTGCTCCCCAGCACAAAGTAGTTTTTTGCACTTCATGTAGTGTTGCTCTAAACCAGCAAACTCAGGTACGAGCAATGTTGTATCTGCTGTTACTGTAGGTCCCGCAGATGTACTGGTTCCTGGAACTTCAGCATCCTGTGATTGTACTTGTAGTTCTCGCTGGTGCTGTTCTCGAGCGAGACGGTTTGGATGCATTGTTTGTAGATGTTTCATCATTGATGAAGTTCCACAGGAGTATTTTTTTCTAGGAGCCCCGAGATTAAACTTGTTTACACAGTGTGCAAGTCACTTTGTGTGCATTCACTTTTTTCTGCCCAGGTGGAATAGAGAAAAAAGTCCAGACAACACTTTCCTTCCTTTATTTTTTTACAGGTTCTTCCAGCTCCTCCACATCTTCAAGTACATCTGTGGGTGGATTTCCAGATGCCATTTTGAGTGTTGAGTAAAAACACCCAAAAAATAAATGCAGAGTGAGAGAGAACACAAGAGGTGTTTATTTTAAAGATGCTCCTGAAAGAAAGAAAAAATTGGGTGGGGTCATCCAAGTAGTAGGATAGAAAGCTTCTTACCCAATAGAATCCTTTCTTTTGAAGTAAGATGGGATTCGCGTACCAGACGCGTATTAACCGCGCACCGGACGTGATTCCGGAAAATATGTGTAAACAATATTATATATTTAGTCCAGTTACAAATATAGTAGATTTACAAATTTGAAAGTAAATCTGTTGGTATAATATATATTATAAAATTATATATATATGTTTTTTAGAACTACATAATTTGCGCTGGAGTCGCGAACCTATCACGCACCCGGAAATACGTGCGAGAGCGAATGCGGGAGCGTCGCGGCTTCCGTAAGTTCATTATAAGAACTCAAATATTCAAAATATTTATAGTAATATCACTTTGATAACTCTTTCAATAAAACACATATGATCGATTTAAAAAATGTATAGTATATAACGTGTTTAAATTTTAAACAAAAACACGCGAACATACAAATATGGCGGCACGATGCTTGGATTCGCGCACCCACCACGACCGGTATGCGATCGGTACTAAGTTGGTGCGGTGAACTCCACTCCGCTCGCGGAGTTTGTGGAAATTTCCGCACTCTGCGTTACGCGGAGTTCCAAAAAACTCCGCTCCGCCTAGCAGAGGGGAGTTTTTTCCCTCGCTCGCGTTCGTCAATGTCAAGTTGGCGAGCGGGGAAAATCCACCTCCCAGCGAGATTTTCGCGATCGTCAACATCAAGTTGGCGAGCGTGGAAAATCAACCTCCTGGTAATGTTCCTGAACGCAGGCAGTCAGATTTCTCATTGCGAGTGGTCGCGTATGCGCATGACCTTTTGCATTGAGAAACTGCCCGTTCGCGTTGAGAAAGCTGTTGTGTGAGTAAAAATCTATGCAAGTGGCAGAAAGGAAGCAGTGCCCACTTGCGCTTTGCATGGTGCCGTTCGTGATGATTGCACAGTACAGACAAGTACCTGGCACTGAAAATCACTGTGAACAGCATTTATCCAATGCACTCCGCCGCTTGCGGAGCTCCGCGTAGCGCAGCTGAGTTTTTTTTGCACTTCGTGGAGTACCGCATAGCAGAACTCTGCGAACTCCGCCCAGGCTTAATCGGTATGCAATTCTAACAGTATTTTAACAAAAATTGATATATATAAAAAAGAGTAAAAAAATTACGATACCTTTATGAATGCGAAAATATTTTGAACAAGCCTTCTTAACACGTACTGCAACTTGTACACACTGCAATTCTTCAGAAATGGTTGTACATGTAGCGCCATTTCTGTTCTACTCTAAAAATTTGAGCACTAGTTACAAACCTTAGAAATTCACTGAAAAAAACCACAGGTTTCAGGGACGTTATAGTTAGAAATTAGCATTTAAAAATCTTAGAAATTCACTGAAAAAAACACAGGTTTCAGGGACATTATAGTTAGAAATTAGCATAAAAAACCTTAGAAATTCAGTGAAAAAACCACAGGTTTCAGGGACGTTATAGTTAGGCTGACATTTCACTCGAACAAAACCAGAGAAATTCAGCCGTTATAGTTAGGTGAGTTAACTATAACTCGCGCCCCCGCATTGCTCTGCTTATGACCTCATTTATTACATCACTCATGACATGGTCAGTGACATCACTGATGACATCTCAAATGACATCACTGATGACATCACTGATGACATAATCCAGTGACTGTATGTTTCTGTAAAGATTAAATATGTTTTATATATATATATGCCAAGGTGTATTGAAGAATGAGTGGGTGTATAAGTGTCTGAATGGATGATTTAGTAGGTGCGTGACTGACTGTATAAGTGAGTGATTAAATGTGTCTTACTGAATGCATGGGTTAGTGACTAAACTGTATGAATGTCTGTATCAGTTTGTCAGTTGGTGTGTAAGCGGCTGCATGGGTTGGTGAGTAGCTACATGAGTGTCTATATGGGTTATTGATTGGTTGTCTGAGTATCTGTATGGGTGTCTGAGTGTCTGTGTGGGTGGGTGGGGGGTGTGTGACTCTGTGGATAGATGTGTGAGTGGGTGATTCACTGGGTATATGGGTTCAAGAGTACATCTGTGAAGGGCTGTATGGGTGGGTGAGTGTGTGTATGGGAGTGTTGGTGAATGAATGGATGTCTCAGTGGTACATGTGTGAGTAACTACATATGTGAAGGGCAGTATATGTGAGTGTTGGAGTATATAAATGACTATATGTGAGAGTGAGTGATTGTGAAAGTGGCTGCATGGATGAGTGTGTGCTTGTATCAGTGATTGTATAAGAGAGTAAGTATGTGTTAGTATCTGTATGAATAAGTGAGGTGGTGTGTGTATAACTGAATAGGTGAGTAAATGGGAGTGCGATTGATTCTTTGCATGACTGACTAGGTGTGTGAGTAACTCTATGGATGAGTGGCGGTGTGTGAGTGTCTGTATAGGTGTATGAGAGCATATGATATTGTTGTATTGATGAGTGACTGCATGGGTGAATGAGTGGATGTGTGTGTAGACCTAGGAATCAGTGGGTATGTAGTAACTGGTATTGGCGTGCCTATGGTTTCGAAAATGGTAGTCTGTATTTAAGAGTGGGTGTATCAAAGGTTATATTAGGGTGTGAGGAGGTGCGTCAGATTATCACGTGGATGATGTCATCAGTGATGTCATCAGTGATGTAATTTGAGATGTCATCAGTGATGTCATCAGTGATGTCACTGACCATGTCATGAATGATGTATTATGTGACGGCATCAGCAGTGCATTACGGGGGCACAAATTATAGTTAGCTCAACTAACTATAACGGCCGAATTTCTCTGGTTTTGTACGAGTGAAATGTCCAACTAACTATAACGTCCCTGAAACCTGTGGTTTTTTCAGTGAATTTGTAAGGTTTTTTTAAATGCTAATTTCTAACTATAAAGTCCCAGAAACCTATGGTTTTTTCAGTGAATTTCAAAGGTTTTTAAATGCGAATTTTTAACTATGCCTACATAGGTAGGACATGTGCAGAAAGAGGAAGAAAGGCACAGAAAGAAGCAAGAGAAATGCAGAAAGAGGCAACAGAAGTTCAGAAAGACGAAGAAAGGTGCAGAAAGAAGCAAGAGATATGCAGAAAGAACCAACAGAGGGGCAGAAAGAGGCCTTGTTGCAAAGTCATCCTGTGCCCCCAACTTTTTGCTGATTGGTACTGGTGGTAACTGACTCTGACTAACCAGGAGCCAGTGCTATGCTGAAAGCCACTTAGAAAACAGTGAAAACACCTATATACACTAGGGTGCACTATGGATTGGGATACCCCTGTGATTGGCATGACCTCCCCTGTAAGGCCCTAGTACAAAATAGGGCAGGGGGATTAAAACTACCTCTAAGTCAGAGGTGCAGAAAGAAGCGAGTGAGGTGCAGAAAGAGGCAACAGAGGTGCAGAAAGACGCAAGAGAGGTACAGAAACAAGCAAGAGAAGTGCAGAAAGAGGCAAGAGAATTGCTGAAAGAAGCAACAGAGGTGTAGAAAGAAGCAAGAGAAGTACAGAAAGAGGCAAGTGAGGTGCAGAAAGTAGCAAGAGCAGTGCAGAATGAACCAACAGAGGTGCTAAAAGAGGCAAGAGGGGTGCAGAAAGAGGTAGGAGAGGTGCACAAAGAGGCAAGAGGGGTACAGAAAGAGGCAGGAGGGGTGCAGAAAGAAGGAAGAGAAGCGCAGAAAGAAGCAACAGAGGTGCTAAAAGAGGCGTGAAGGATGCAGAAAGAGGCAAGAGAGGTGCAGAAAGAGGGAACAGGGGTGCAGAAAGAGGCATAAGAGGTGCAGAAAGAGGGGAGAGGGGTGCAGAAAGAGGCAAGAGGGATGCAGAAAGAAGCAAGTGAGGTGCAGAAAGAGGCAACAAAGGTGTAGAAAGACGCAAAGAGGTGCAGAAACAAGCAAGAGAAGTGCAGAAAGAGGCAAGAGAATTGCTGAAAGAAGCAACAGAGGTATAGAAAGAAGCAAGAGAAGTGCAGAAAGAGGCAAGTGAGGTGTAGAAAGAAGCAAGAGCAGTGCAGACATAACCAACAGAGGTGCTAAAAGAGGCAAGAGGGGTGCATAAAGAGGTAGGAGAGGTGCACAAAGAGGCAAGAGAGGTACAAAAAGAGGCAGGAGGGGTGCAGAAAGAAGGTAGAGAAGTGCAAAAAGAGGCAAAAGAATTGCTGAAAGAAGCAACAGAGGTGTAGAAAGAAGCAATAGAAGTACAGAAAGAGGCAAGTGAGGTGCAGAAAGAAGCAAGAGCAGTGCAGAAAGAACCAACAGAGGTGCAAAAAGAGGCAAGAGGGGTGCAGAAAAAGGTAGGAGAGGTGCACAAAGAGGCAAGAGAGGTACAGAAAGAGGCAGGAGGGGTGCAGAAAGAAGGAAGAGAAGTGCAGAAAGAAGCAACAGAGGTGCTGAAAGAGGCACGAAGGGTGCAGAAAGAGAAAGAGAAGTGCAGAAAAAAGTAACAGAGATACAGAAAGAGGCAAGAGAGGTGCAGAAACAGGCTGGAAAGGTGCAGAAAGAAGGAACAGGGATGTAGAACGAGGCAAGAGTGGTACAGAAAGAGGGTAAAGGGGTACAGAAAGAGGTTAGAGGGGTGCAGAAAGAAGCAAGTGAGGTGCAGAAAGAGACAACAGAGGTGCAGAAAGATGCAAGAGAGGTGCAGAAACAAGCAAGAGAAGTGCAGAAAGAGGCAAGAGAATTGCTGAAAGAAGCAACAGAGGTGTAGAAAGAAGCAAGAGAAGTGCAGAAAGAGGCAAGTGAGGTACAGAAAGAAGCAAGAGCAGTGCAGAAAGAACCAACAGAGGTGCAAAAAGAGGCAAGAGGGGTGCAGAAAAAGGTAGGAGAGGTGCACAAAGAGGCAAGAGAGGTACAGAAAGAGGCAGGAGGGGTGCAGAAAGAAGGAAGAGAAGTGCAGAAAGAAGCAACAGGGGTGCTGAAAGAGGCACGAAGAGTGCAGAAAAGAGAAAGAGAAGTGCAGAAAAAGTAACAGAGATACAGAAAGAGGCAAGAGAGGTGCAGAAACAGGCAGGAAAGGTGCAGAAAGAAGGAACAGGGATGTAGAAAGAGGCAAGAGTGGTACAGAAAGAGGGTAAAGGGGTACAGAAAGAGGTTACAGGGGTGCAGAAAGAAGCAAGTGAGGTGCAGAAAGAAACAACAGAGGTACAGAAAGATGCAAGAGAGGTGCAGAAACAAGCAAGAGAAGTGCAGAAAGAGGCAAGAGAATTGCTGAAAGAAGCAACAGAGGTGTAGAAAGAAGCAAGAGAAGTGCAGAAAGAGGCAAGTGAGGTACAGAAAGAAGCAAGAGCAGTGCAGAAAGAACCAACAGAGGTGCAAAAAGAGGCAAGAGGGGTGCAGAAAGAGGAAGGAGAGGTGCACAAAGAGGCAAGAGAGGTACCGAAAGAGGCAGGAGGGGTGCAGAAAGAAGGAAGAGAAGTACAGAAAGAGGCAAGAGAATTGCAGAAAGAAGCAACGGAGGTGTAGAAAGAAGCACTAGAAGTACAGAAAGAGGCAAGTGAGGTGCAGAAAGAAGCAAGAGCAGTGCAGAAAGAAAAAACAGAGGTGCAAAAAGAGGCAAGAGGGGTACAGAAAGAGGCAGGAGGGGTGCAGAAAGAAGGAAGAGAAGCGCATAAAGAAGCAACAGAGGTGCTAAAAGAGGCACGAGGCATGCAGAAAGAGGCAAGAGAAGTGCAGAAGGAAGCAACAGGGATACAGAAATAGGCAAGAGAGGTGCAGAAAGAGGGAACAGGGGTGCAGAAAAAGGCAAAAGAGGTGCAGAAAGAGGGAACATGGGTGCAGAAAGAGGCAAGAGAGGTGCAGAAAGAGAAAAGAGGGGTACAGAAAGAGGCAAGAGGGTTGCAGAAAGAAGCAAGTGAGGTGTAGAAAGAGGCAACAGCAGTGCAGAAAGACGCAAGAGAGGTGCAGAAACAAGCAAGAGAAGTGCAGAAAGAGGCAAGAGAATTGGTGAAAGAAGCAACAGAGGTGTAGAAAGAAGCAAAAGAAGTGCACAAAGAGGCAAGTGAGGTGCAGAAAGTAGCAAGAACAGTGCAGAATGAACCAACAGAGGTGCTAAAAGAGGCAAGAGGGGTGCAGAAAGAGGTAGGAGTGGTGCACAAAGAGGCAAGAGGGGTACAGAAAGAGGCAGGAGGGTTGCAGAAAGAAGGAAGAGAAGCGCAGAAAGAAGCAACAGAGGTGCTAAAAGAGGCACGAAGCATGCAGAAAAAGGCAAGAGAAGTGCAGAAGGAAGCAACAGGGATACAGAAATAGGCAAGAGAGGTGCAGAAAGAGGGAACAGGGGTGCAGAAAAAGGCAAAAGAGGTGCAGAAAGAAGCAAGTGAGGTGCAGAAAGAGGCAACAGAGGTGCATAAAGACGCAAGAGAGGTGCAGAAACAAGCAAGAGAAGTGCAGAAAGAGGCAAGAGAATTGCTGAAAGAAGCAACAGAGGGGTAGAAAGAAGCAAGAGAAGTGCAGAAAGAGGCAAGTGAGGTGCAGAAACAAGCTAGAGCAGTGCAGAAAGAACCAACAGAGGTGTCAAAAGAGGCAAAAGGGGTGCAGAAAAAGTAGGAGAGGTGCACAAAGAGGAAAGAGGGGTACAGAAAGAGGCAGGAGGGGTGCAGAAAGAAGGAAGAGAAGTGCAGAAAGAAGCAACAGAGGTGCTGAAAGAGGCACAAAGGGTGCAGAAAGATCAAGAGAAGTGCAGAAAAAAAGCAACAGAGGTACAGAAAGAGGCAAGAGAGATGCAGAAACAGGCAGGAAAGGTGCAGAAAGAGGGAACATGGGTGCAGAAAGAGGCAAGAGAGGTGCAGAAAGAGAAAAGAGGGGTGCAGAAAGAGGCAAGAGGGGTACAGAAAGAAGCAAGTGAGGTTCAGAAAGAGGCAACAGAGGTGCAGAAAGACGCAAGAGAGGTGCAGAAAAAAGCAAGAGAATTGCAGAAAGAGGCAAGAGAATTGCTGGAAGAAGCAACAGAGGTGTGGAAAGAAGCAAGAGAAGTTCAGAAAGAGACAAGTGAGGTGCAGAAAGAGGCAAGAGAGGTGCAGAAAATGACAAGAGAACTGCAGAAAGAGGCCAGAGTGAAGCAAAAAAGGGAAGAAGGGTGCGGAAAGAAGCAAGAGAGGTGCAGAAGGAAGCAAGAGAAGTGCAGAAATAAGCAATAAAGATGCAGAAAGAGGGAAGACAAGTGCAGAAAGAAACAACAGGGGTGCAGAAAGAGACAACAGGTGTGCAGAAAGAAGCAGGAGAGGTGCAGAAAGAGGCAATAGAAGTGCAGAAAGAAGCAACAGAGGTGCAGAAAGAGGCAAGAGGGGTGCAAAAGAGTCAGGAGAGGTGCACAAAGAGGCAAAAGGGGTACAGAAAGAGGCAAGAGGGGTGCAGAAAGAAGCACGAGAAGTCCAGAAAGAAGCAACAGAGATGCTTAAAGAGGCAAGAGGGGTGCAGAAAGAGGCAAGAGTAGTGCAGAAAGAAGCAGTTGGCCTAACGGCTAGGGCTGTCGACCTCGAATCTGGAGAACTGGGTTTGAGACTCGGCAATGACGCTGAACATCCTGTGATTCTGGGCAAATCACTTAATCTCCCCGTGCCTAACAAAAATGAATCTGTCCTCATGTAACGCAACTGGTGCTATTTAAAGAGCTCTGATACCCGATACCTTCGGGTCAAGTTTGCGCTATATAAAACTCCGTAAAATAAAAAAATAATAAAATAAGCAACAGAGGTGCTGAAAGAGGCAAGAGAGGTGCAGAAACAGGCAAGAAAGGTACAGAAAGAGGGAACAGGGGTGCAGAAAGAGGTAAGAGGGATACAGAAATTTGCAAGAGAGGTGCCGAAAGAAGCAAGAGCAGTGCAGAAAGAAGCAAGAGATGTGCAGAAAGACGCAAGAGAGGTAGAGAAATAGGGAAGAGGGGTGCCGAAAGAGACATGAGGGATGCAGAAATTTGCAAAAGAGATGCAGAAAGAAGCAAGAGCAGTGCAGAAAGAACCAAAAGAGGTGCAAAAAGAGGCAAGAGGGGTGCAGAAATAGGTAGGAGAGGTGCACAAAGAGGCAAGAGGGGTACAGAAAGAAGCAGGAGGGGTGCAGAAAGAAGGAAGAGAAGTGCAGAAAGAAGCAACAGAGGCGCGAAGGGTGCAGAAAGAGGCAAGAGAAGTGCAGAAAGAAGCAACAGAGGTACAGAAAGAGGCAAGAGAGGTGCAGAAACAGGCAGGAAAGGTGCAGAAAGAGGCAAGAGAGGAGCAGAAAGAGGGGAGAGGGGTGCAGAAAGAGGCAAGAGGGGTGCATAAAGAAGCAAGTGAGATGCAGAAAGAGACATGAGAGGTGCAGAAAGATGCAAGAGAATTGCTGAAAGAAGCAACAGAGGTGTAGAAAGAAGCAAGAGAAGTGCAGAAAGAGACAAGTGAGGTGCAGAAAGAGGCAAGAGAGGTGCAGAAAATGACAAGAGAACTGCAGAAAGAGGCCAGAGTGAAGCAAAAAAGGGAAGAAGGGTGCGGAAAGAAGCAAGAGAGGTGCAGAAGGAAGCAAGAGAAGTGCAGAAATAAGCAATAAAGATGCAGAAAGAGGGAAGACAAGTGCAGAAAGAAACAACAGGGGTGCAGAAAGAGACAACAGGTGTGCAGAAAGAAGCAGGAGAGGTGCAGAAAGAGGCAATAGAAGTGCAGAAAGAAGCAACAGAGGTGCAGAAAGAGGCAAGAGGGGTGCAAAAAGAGTCAGGAGAGGTGCACAAAGAGGCAAAAGGGGTACAGAAAGAGGCAAGAGGGGTGCAGAAAGAAGCACGAGAAGTCCAGAAAGAAGCAACAGAGATGCTTAAAGAGGCAAGAGGGGTGCAGAAAGAGGCAAGAGTAGTGCAGAAAGAAGCAGTTGGCCTAACGGCTAGGGCTGTCGACCTCGAATCTGGAGAACTGGGTTTGAGACTCGGCAATGACGCTGAACATCCTGTGATTCTGGGCAAATCACTTAATCTCCCCGTGCCTAACAAAAATGAATGTGTCCTCATGTAACGCAACTGGTGCTATTTAAAGAGCTCTGATACCCGATACCTTCGGGTCAAGTTTGCGCTATATAAAACTCCGTAAAATAAAAAAATAATAAAATAAGCAACAGAGGTGCTGAAAGAGGCAAGAGAGGTGCAGAAACAGGCAAGAAAGGTACAGAAAGAGGGAACAGGGGTGCAGAAAGAGGTAAGAGGGATACAGAAATTTGCAAGAGAGGTGCCGAAAGAAGCAAGAGCAGTGCAGAAAGAAGCAAGAGACGTGCAGAAAGACGCAAGAGAGGTAGAGAAATAGGGAAGAGGGGTGCCGAAAGAGACATGAGGGATGCAGAAATTTGCAAAAGAGATGCAGAAAGAAGCAAGAGCAGTGCAGAAAGAACCAAAAGAGGTGCAAAAGAGGCAAGAGGGGTGCAGAAATAGGTAGGAGAGGTGCACAAAGAGGCAAGAGGGGTACAGAAAGAAGCAGGAGGGGTGCAGAAAGAAGGAAGAGAAGTGCAGAAAGAAGCAACAGAGGCGCGAAGGGTGCAGAAAGAGGCAAGAGAAGTGCAGAAAGAAGCAACAGAGGTACAGAAAGAGGCAAGAGAGGTGCAGAAACAGGCAGGAAAGGTGCAGAAAGAGGGAACATGGGTGCAGAAAGAGGCAAGAGAGGAGCAGAAAGAGGGGAGAGGGGTGCAGAAAGAGGCAAGAGGGGTGCATAAAGAAGCAAGTGAGATGCAGAAAGAGGCATGAGAGGTGCAGAAAGATGCAAGAGAATTGCTGAAAGAAGCAACAGAGGTGTAGAAAGAAGCAAGAGAAGTGCAGAAAGAGGCAAGTGAGGTGTGGAAAGAGGCAAGAGAGGTGCAGAAAATGGCAAGAGAACTGCAGAAAGAGGCAGGAGGGATGCAAAAAAGGGAAGAAGGGTGCATAAAGAAGCAAGAGAGGTGTGGAAAGAAGCAAGAGAAGTGCAGAAAGAAGCAAGAGAGGTGTAAAAAGAGGGAAGACAAGTGCAGAAAGAGACAACAGGGGTGCAGAAAGAAGCAAGAGAGGTGCAGAAAGAAGCAAGAGAAGTGCAGAAAGAAGAAAGAGAGGTAGATAAATAGGGAAGAGGGGTGCCGAAAGACGCATGAGGGATGCATAAATTTGCAAAAGAGATGCAGAAAGAAGCAAGAGCAGTGCAGAAAGAACCAAAAGAGGTGCAAAAAGAGGCAAGAGGGGTGCAGAAATAGGTTGGGGAGGTGCACAAAGAGGCAAGAGGGGTACAGAAAGAAGCAGGAGGGGTGCAGAAAGAAGGAAGAGAAGTGCAGAAAGAAGCAACAGAGGTGCTGAAAGAGGCGTGAAGGGTGCAGAAAGAGGCAAGAGAAGTGCAGAAAGAAGCAAGAGAGGTACAGAAAGAGGCAAGAGAGGTGCAGAAACAGGCAGGAAAGGTGCAGGAAGAGGGAACATGGGTGCAGAAAGAGGCAAGAGAGGTGCAGTAAGAGGGGATAGGGGTGCAGAAAGAGGCAAGAGGGGTGCATAAAGAAGCAAGTGAGATGCAGAAAGAGGCAAGAGAGGTACAGAAAGATGCAAGAGAGGTGCAGAAACAAGCAAGAGAAGTGCTGAAAGAGGCAAGAGAATTGCTGAAAGAAGCAACAAAGGTGTGAAAAGAAGCAAGAGAAGTGCAGAAAGAGGCAAGTGAGGTGCGGAAAGAGGCAAGAGAGGTGCAGAAAATGGCAAGAGAACTGCAGAAAGAGGCAGGAGGGATGCAAAAAAGGGAAGAAGGGTGCATAAAGAAGCAAGAGAAGTGCAGAAAGAAGCAAGAGAAGTGCAGAAAGAAGCAAGAGAGGTGCAGAAAGAGGGAAGACAAGTGCAGAAAGAGACAACAGGGGTGGAGAAAGAAGCAAGAGAGGTGCAGAAAGAGGCAAAAGATGTGCAGAAAGAAGCAACAGAGGTACAGAAAGAGGCAAGAGAGGTGCAGAAAAAGGGAGGAGGGGTGCAAAAAGAGGCAAGATGTTTGCAGAAAGAAGCAAGAGAGGTACAGAAAGAAGCAAGAGAAGTGCAGAAAGAAGCAATAGGGGTGCAGAAAGAGGCTAGATGGGTGTAGAAAGAGGCAAGACAAGTGCAGAAAGAAGCAACAGAGGTACAGAAGGAGGCAAAAGAACTGCAGAAAGAGGCAAGAGAGTTGCAGAAACAGGCAAAAGGGGTGCAGAAAGAGTGAACAGGTGTGCAGACAGAGGCAAGAGAGGAGCAGAAAGACGGAAGAGGGGTGCTGAAAGAGGCAAGAGGGATGCATAAATTTGCAACAGAAGTGCAGAAAGAAGCAAGAGCAGTGCAGAATTAACCAACAGAGGTGCAGAAAGAGGCAAGAGTGGTACTGGAAGAGGCAAGAGAAGTGCAGAAAGATGCAAAAGAGGTGCAGAAAAAGGTAAGAGAACAGCAGAAAAAGGCAAGAGGGATAAAGAAAGAGGCAAGATGGGTGCAGAAATAAGCAAGAGAAGTGCAGAAAGAAGCAACAGAGGTGCTGAAAGAGGCAAGAGGGGTGCAGAAAGAGGCAAGAGAAGTGCAGAAAGAAGTAAAAGAGGTGCAGAAAGAGGCAAGAGAGGTGTAGAAACAGGCAGGAAAGGTGCAGAAAGAGGCAAGAGAGGTGTAGAAACAGGCAGGAAAGGTGCAGAAAGAGGAAGGAGAGGTGCACAAAGAGGCAAGAGGGGTACAGAAAGAGGCAAGAGGGGTGCAGAAAGAAGCAAGATAAGTGTAGAAAGAAGCAACAGAGGTGCTGAAAGAGGCAAGAGAGATGCAGAAACAGGCAGGAAAAGTGCAGAAAGAGGAAAGAGGGATATATAAATTTGAAAAAGAGGTGCTGAAAGAAGCAAGAGAAGTGCCAAAAAAAAAGCCACAGAGGTGCTGAAAGAGGCAAGAGGGGTACAGAAAGAGGCAAGAGAAGTGCAGAAAGAAGCAACAGAGGTGCAGAAAGAGGCAAGAGAGGTGCAGAAACAGGCAGGAAAGGTGCAGAAAGAGGGAACAGGGGTGCAGAAAGAGGCAAGAGGGATACCTACATTTGCAAAAGAAGTGCAGATAGAAGCAAGAGCAGTGCAGAAAGAACCAACAGAGGTGCAGAAAGAGGCAAGAGGGGTGCAGAAAGAGGTAGGAGAGGTGCACAAAGAGGTAAGAAGGGTCCAGAAAGAGGCAAGAGGGGTGCAGAAAGAAGGAAGAGAAGTGCAGAAAGAAGCAACAGAGGTGCTGAAAGACACAAGAAGGGTGCAGAAAAAGGCAAGAGAAGTGCAGAAAGAAGAGAGTGAGGTTCAGAAAGAGGCAAGAGAAGAGCAGAAAGTGGCAAGTGAGGTGCAGAAAGAGGCAAGAGAGGTATAGAAAGAGGCAAGATAAGTGTAGAAAGAGGCAAGAGAAGTGCAGAAAGAGGCACTTGAGGTGCAGAAAGAGGCAAGAAAGGTACAGAAAGAGGCTTGAGAAGTGCAGAAAGAGGCAAGAGAGTTGCAGAAAGAGGCAAGAGAGGTGTAGAAGGAAGAGAGTGAGGTGCAGAAAGAGGCAAGTGAGGTGCATAAAGAGGCAAGTGAGGTGCAGAAAGAGGCAAGAGAGGTACAGAAAGAGGCAAGGGAACTGCAGAAACAGGCAAGAGAAATGTACAAAAAGGCAAGAGAGGAGCAGCAAGAGGCAAGAGATCTGTAGAAAAAAGAAAAAGAGGTGCTGAAAGAGGCAAGTGAGGTGCAGAAAGGGGCAAGAGAAGTGCAGAAAGAGGCAAGTGAAGTGCAGAAATAAGACAGTGAGGTGCAGAAAGAGGAAGAAAGGTGCAGAAAGAAGCAAGAGAAATGCAGAAAGAGGCAAGAGAGGCTCAGAAAGAAGAGAGGTTTGTGCACCATTCATACCAGTTTAACACCCACATTTTGCAATAAGTAACGTGACCATTCCAGCTTTGCAAAGGGCCTTCCACCATGCTGTAACACATGACGCTGCATCTTTGGGAACATTTGAGCCGTTTGAGCTAGAAACAAATCTTTTTTTGTTCAAATCTGCATATTAGGCAGCAGATGATGGAATATTTGGCAAATGCGGAAAATGTTTAATTATGTGAAAATTGGTGCAGACGAACAGTCACATAATTCCAGTGGCCCTGCTCCGACTAGGTCCAGAAGTGCTCCTCGGTGGTTCCTTCTTTTTTTGTGTCTCATTGAGTTTATATTTTAGCTTCTAGGGAAAGGAGGAAGACTAAACCTGAGGTTACCACTCCACAACACTGACTACAATACCACATAATTACTCTCCAAAACACATAATCCCACTCCACTTAATTACTATACACTAAATACCACATACTTTCTATTCACATAATTTCACTGCACAACATAGTACATAATTCCACTACACACAACGTACATCCACTCTACACCAAAAAACATTAGTAAAAATATTTTACATTTACAACGCCAATAGCTCTCACTCTCGCAAATGCGAGACCTATTACATTACAAATGCTTCTTTAACTGGCGCCCGCCCTGCCATAGCAAACAGCAATGTCCCGGGGTGGGCAACTCGAGACATTGCAGGAGCTGGGCCTAGGGGGTGGCGGTCCCCAGGGCCATGAAGGGCTCCTGGAGGGGGCCCGCGTGGCCCCCCTCCCTACATTGGCACAGCCCCGGTGAGGTGGTGGTCCCTGGGGCCGGGGGGCCGCAACAGACCCCCATATTTCAATAATAAGTGCCCCAGGGAGGTGGTGGTCCCTGGGACAGTGTGGGGGGGCTCAAGCCCCCCCACACAGAGTTTTTAATTGTAGCCCTGGGGAGGTGGTGGTCCCCGGGGCTGCGGGGGCTGCTTGCCCCCCGCATTTAAAGCATATAGCCCCGGGGAGCTGGTGGTCCCCGCACAAAAATGTAAATGCCCCAGAGAGGTGGCGGTCCCCAGGGCAGTGTGGGGAGGCATGTGCCTCCCCCACGCATTTTAAATAAAATGCCCCTGGGAGGTGGCGGTCCTCGGGGCTGTGGGGGGGCCGTGTGCCCCCGCATATCGTTATCTAAGCTTCGGGGAGGTGGTGGTCCCTGGGGCTGCGGGGTCCCCATGGGCCCCCGCTAATTAATTGGGCATTGCCCCGGATTCTTTTTCGACTGGATTCGCGAACCCAGCACAAATTCGGCTGATTTTTTTTTTAAATGCCTTTTTTGGCCCTGGGGGTCCTAGTGGGACCCCCTGAGCAGGCCTAGGATCCCACTAGCAGGCCTAGGGGGTCAGGGTGTTTCTACCATGCCGCCTTTTCTTCATTTTTAACCTTTTATTTACCTTTTTCTTGTGACTCGGTACCGAGTCACAAGATGGCTGCCAACACATTCTGTTTTGGAGTGTTGGCAGCCAATCAGAGTCAAGCTCGTGCTCGGGAGGGTTCACGGATCCTCCTCGGTGCTCAGATATATACATTTTTATTTTTTGAATTTCTCAGCAACTACTGAACGGATTTACACCATTTAAAAATAAAGGTCACTTTCTGAACCAAGGGCTACCTTTTTGCCAAATTTGGTGTAATTCCATTTAGCAGTTCAGGCTGTAGCCGTGTCTAATGTTCCTATGGAAATTAACATGGGGAAAACGCATTTTGGGACCCCCTTTTTCTCGGGCCCCACTTGACGAATCAGTCTGAAACTTTCAAGACAGGAGCTGACCTGAGCGAACCATTAGTTTTCTAAATTTTGCAAAGATTTGTCAAACGGCGCCAAAGATATTGGGAAAAGAAAAACGCTTTTTGAATAGAAACGAGGTCCTAACTATAACTACCTACTGGGAACCCCCTTTTATCTCAGCCCCCACTTGACGAATCACCCTGAAACTTTGTAGACAGGAGCTGACCTAAACGAACCATTAGTTTTGAAAATTTCGCAAAGATTCGTCAAACAGCGCCAAAGATATTGACATATATATATATATATATATATATACCTACTGGCGGTCGCCAGTAGGTAGTTATAGTTAGGACCTTGTTTCTATTCAAAAAGCATTTTTTCTTTTGCCAATATCTTTGGCGCCGTTTGACGAATCGTCGGGAGATTTTCAAAACTAATGGTTCGCTCAGGTCAGCTCCTGTTTTGAAAGTTTCGGGGTGATTCATCAAGCGGGGGCCGAGAGGTAGGTCTTGGTTCAGAAAGCATGCTTTTTAAAAAAAATTGTTTTAATCCGTTCAGTAGTTCCTAAGAAATACAAAAATAAAAAATGTCGATATCTGGTGACCGAGGAAGATTCACGAACCCTCCCGATCACGAGCTTCATTTTGATTGGCTTTCAACACTTCAAACCAAGAAGTGTTGGCAGCCATCTTGTGACTCGGTAGAACCGAGTCACAAGAAAAAAGGAGAAAAAACATTAAAAAACAAGAAAAGGGGGCTAAAAAAAGCTTTTTTTTTAAATATTAAAAAATTAAAAGAAATGAAGCGCGGGCTTCTGCGCTTTGTTTTTTTGACCGCCACCTCCCTGGGGCTCCAATCAAATTAGAGAAGCGTGGGTGGGGCTCCTGCCCATCCCCATACTTCCCCGGGGACGACCACCTCCCGGGGCACTAATTATGTTAATATGGAGGTCTGTTGCGGACCCCCGGGGACCACCACCTCCCTTGGGCTTTAACCTTGTTGGTGGAGTGCCACGCACCCCCCTCATGGAGCCCTCCATGGCCCTAGGGACCGCCACCCCTCAGGGCTGGCTCCAGCAATGTCCCGGGGTGCCCCCCCGGGACATTGCAGTTTGCAATGACAGGGCGGGAGCACGTCTCCCGCCCTGTCATTGCAAACTCTGCTTCGCTTCATGGAAGCGAGAGCGGAAAAGGTGCTCTTGCTTCCATGAAGCGAAACAGATTGCTTTTGGACAAGGGGAGCTGCATGTCAGCAGCTCCCCTTGTCCAAAAGCAATGCCGGCTCCCGCAGGAGGCGGGGAGGCACATGGGACCGCTGGGGCTTTGGGGCTCCCCCCGCGGTACCCAACATGAGGCCAGGCCCCAGGGAATGGGGTTCCTGGGGCCAGAAGTGGCCAAGGGAAGGGGGGCCACAAGGCCCCCCTGCCCTGTTTCATTAAAAAAAAAAAAAAAAGGCTGGGCCCCGGTAGATGGGGTCCCCGGGGCCAAAATTGGCCTCAGGAGGGAGGCCACGCGACCCCCATCCAAAATTCAAAAAAGAAAGGTTGGGCAGGCCCCGGGGGATGGGGTCTCCGGGGCCAATAGTGGCCCAGGGAAGGGTGGCCACGCAGCCCCCTCCCGTAAAATAATAATAAAAAAGAGGCAAAGCCCTGGGGGATGGGGTCCCTGGGGCAAAAAATGGCCTCAGGGGGGGGCCGCGCAACCCCCTCCTTTAAATGTTGTTTTTTTTAATAAAAAAATTGGCCATGCCCCGGGGACTGGGGCCCCGGGCCGAAATTGGCCTCGGGAGGGGGGCCGCGCAGCCCCCTTCCCGTTTTTTAAATGTTTTTAGAATTAAATCAGTTTTTATTAGCAGAACACACAGCATAAAAATACAATGCATCGTTGCCTACAACCCAGCGGGCCAGCTGCATAACAGTCATAAAGGCAAATAAGAGCCTATGGATTACAAGCTGTCTGTTTAGATAGTTTACACAGCATGCCGCCTACAACCCATCCTGGGCCGGCCGCGTTTGACAAGAAGAAACATTAAGCGGTCCAGGTACCTTGGAATTTTGAACATAGGAAAAAGACTGCAGCACGCTGAGCATGCAAGTGCCAGTGAACCAAAGGCTCGCTATGGCCAGCCTGGGACGATAAAGTCTGCCTTTTAAGGAAAGTAAGAACCGCAAACAAGGAACAATAACAGGTTCAAAATTAAAAGGCCCAAAACCCTCCCTCCACCCCCCCCTCCAGGTGAGCCAGTGAATGCACTTATGCGAATGGATGTGGTCCGGTGTAATAATTACCAACACCGTGGGTCCCGATGAACCCATCTGGGGCCTTATGAACTAACCACCCTCTTGACTCTCTGGAATCAGTTTCAAAATCCGTAGGTAAGCAGGGCATGTCAGTTCCCGAAACTCTGTGGATAGGATTGAAATAAAGGGGGCCCACATCTTGGCATATTCGGATTTGTCCCCTAGGGTGGCCATGGACAATCTCTCCATGCCCAAAAGGGACCAAAGCTGGTGCAGCCATTGCGTATGGTCCTTGATCCTGTCTGTCCTCCAACCAGATAAGAGCACCCGATGAGCGGCATTCAGTGCCAAGGCAATCTGCCTGCCTTTGGTAGAGCGCAAGGGGAAAGCCAGGGCATTGGGGAATACTAAGATAGTGTAGGCAGGGAATCTAGGAATGGTAGTGTCAAAAGCCTTATCAATCTCATCGAGGATCTTATCCCAGTATCTCGTGAGCTTCGGGCAGTTCCACAGCAAATGAAGGAGGGTACCTGGACTCCCACAGCCTCGCCAACAGAGACCATTGCACTGTGAGTTCCATTTAGTTAAGCAAGCCGTGGTGCAATACCAGTAAGATACAATTTTAAATGCAGTTTCTGTGTGGCCCATGGAGTGTGCGGTGCGGTGGGTCCTATAAAAAATATCCTCCCATTCCTTGTCCTACTTGGCTCGACCGATTTCTGCCTCCCACCGCCTCTGTCCGGCAGTTCGAGCCCCCCTAGCACCCTGGGAGAGGAACGTGTAGATCTCCGAGATAAGTTTGCGATCATCTTTTTTCAAAAAGAGCCACTTTTCAAACAGGAGCATTGGCCTGCTGACCAGGGGACGTATTAGAGGACCAGTCATCCAGTGCAACATTTGCACATGAAGGAAGTGATCCGAGTCTGCGAGGCCATAGTCCGCTTGGAGCTGCTCAAAGGGGATGTGGCCCTGGAGGTCGAACAAATGCCCCAAGCGCTTGCACCTGCCCTCCAACCACCTTGAACCCACCCCCTTATCCATCCCGGGAGGGAAATCTTGATTCGAAAAAATGGGAGACATCGGCGGGGGGAACATTGTGAGGCTTACCCGTTTGGACACTCTATCCCATACTAACATAGTGGGTCGAGTGACCGGCGAGGAATATAGTCCCCATGAACGCGATGACCTAGATAGTGAAACTTCCCTCCAGATGTGATGGCCAGCCACTGTCTGATCCATAAATACCCAGTGTTTCTCTGTCAGTGGACGGTTCCATTCCACTAGGTAGCGCAACAGCGAGGCTTGAAAGTATCAAGTGAGATTCGGCAAGGCAAGGCCGCCCTCCTTTTTAGGGCATTGTAACATAGACTTCTGAATCCTGGGAGAGACCGGACCCCAAATGAAACGCTCTATATCTTTTTGTATGTGCGTGAGCGTGTTCAACGGAGGCAATAAGGGGAGGGTTTGGAAAAGGTATAGGGCCCGGTGTAAGACATTCATTTTGACCGCAGCTAGTCTCCTGAGCCACGATAGGGGCAGACGTTGCCACTGAGCAATATCCTTTCGGATGCGAGAGAGTAAAGCAGTATAATTTACTTCCTCTGTCTTACCTAGGCTCTTATGAGGGACCAGCCCCAGATATGTTATACCATCAGTCACCCAGTCAAAGTCAAATTGGACGCGCAAGGTATCCACTGTCGTTTGCGTTGCGGTGAGGTTCAGTACTTGTGATTTATGTAAGTTTATTTTAAATCCAGAAACCCGACCAAAGGCCTTCAGGTCTTCTACGATGGCACGTCAAAGAAGTCAAGGGACGCGCCACCGTGAAAATGACGTCGTCTGCATAAAGGATAATTAAATGGCGGTCGGCGCCAAAGGGGATGCCCTGCGTGTGTGGATTGTCCCGGAGCTTCTGAGCAAAGGGCTCCATATGCAGAGCGAACAAACTGCGGGCATTGCGGGATAAGTGGGAAGGTGACACGGGCCGGGTGTTCACAGATAAAGAATGAAACGACATCTTGGGGTTCCCTAGGAGAGTTTCCCGAAACCCGAAATTTAAATTTATACAGTTGATGATACTACATAGGGCATATCTGACCCCACGTAGGCTAAGGGTGATGTTCCAAGGGACGAATGGCGACTGCCCGCGCTGCCAGACAGATGATGCGGGCCTGCTACATATGATATGGGCTTGCCCGCGTTTGAGACATTATTGGTCGGCGGTGTGCGCAATACTGGCAACTGTCGCCCCGACGAGACAGGGGGACACCATGGAGTGTTGCATACTAGGCAAGGGGCCCCGGGGGCGGAGAGGAACGCCGACTGTGTGATTCACTAACCTTGTGCTCCTCTTGGCTAAGAGGACCATCACTTCCCGATGGAAAGCTGCCAGGGCTCCATCTATACAGGATTGGCATGCGGAAATGATGAAATGGGGCAAGGCGGAGGAAGTGGAATTACAACGGGAGGAGAGCAGAGGTCTTAGAAAAATACCGGTTTCAATGGAGTGGCACGCAATGTTGGGAGCATATGCTGCAATAGACATTTTAGATTACTGAACAGAGAGAAGAAGCCGCACATGAGACTGATAGAGCAGGCTTGTGTGGTTCGCCGATGCAGGATACATACTGATGTTATATGGTGTGCTATGGGAATGGTTTAGTTGCTATAAGATTGACTTGAAGAACTATACTTATGCAATGGAACCTGTAGATACTGCACTGCTGATGTAATAGTCGGCTGGGACTGACCATGCCGGGGGGGAGGGACAAATTGGGGTGTTATAGTTGATAAATAATAGATATTTCTTTTTCTGTATTAGAATAGATTTGTAGATTGTTACTTGCTATTATGTGGATTGTCGTAGACAGAGATGATGGGAATGATCCTAACCATTACACCGGGGACAACCTGGATACTCACCGCTAGATGTAGGAATCATGTAGCTCACTACGGAATGTGAGCACCGGCGATGGAACGTGCTTGTTATTATTGGTGCGATCATATAATTTGCCCTTTTTTATTACTTTATATGACTATGTACAATATCCTTCATATGTCTGATTCATTGATGATAAAAGCAATAAACAAATTTAAAAAAAAAAATGCAGAGCGAACAGCAGGGGGGTGAGGGGGCAGCCCTGCCTGGTTCTCTCCCCACCGCAAAGTTGCTCAAAAGTATCCCATTTACCCTGACTGCAGCAGTTGCAGTGCTGTAAATGCTCGCCACCCATTTGCGGAACTTCACTCCCAAGCCAAAGCGCTCCAGAGTGGCAAACAAATACGGCCAGTGCATGCGGTTGAATGCCTTTTCGGTGTCAATCGCCAACAGCAGTGCCTCCTCCTTAGAGCGTTGCACCTTGTCGATTAGGTGACAAATCCTCTTAGTATTGTCCCCACACTGTCTATTCAGGATAAAGCCCGACTGGTCTGGGTCAATCAAGCCGGGCATCAGAGGATTCAGCCTGGGGCCAGGATGCTAGAGTACAGTTTCGCATCAATGTTTAGCAAGGAAATCGGCCGGTATGAGCTGCAGAACACTGGGTCTTTCCCTGGTTTGGGAATGACCGAAATTGTCGCCTGCAGCATTGATGCCGTGAGAGTGCCCGTATCTGCGAAAGAGTTAAACAATCGAGTGAGCAGAGGGGCCAGTTCCGCACAAAAGGTCTTATAAAACAGCGCACTGAAACCGTCCGGGCCCGGTGCCTTCAGGGGCTTCAGACGGGCAATAGCAGATATCACCTCTTTGATCCATATAGGAGCCTCCAAACCATCCGCTTCGTTGGGCGGAAGAGGGGTGACCGCAGTCCGATGGACATATTCACGGGACTCAGCGGAGTATAGATTCGCATAAAAGGCCCGAAAAGCTGCTGCAATGCCTGAGTCGTCCTTTACCTCAGAACCCCGCTCCCCCTGGACGCTTTAATTGCCTGGGCCTGTCGTTGACTGCAAAGGCAGTGCGCTAGCATGCGACCGCCCTTGTTAGATCCCACATAATATTTATGCTTCAACTGGAGCACTGCGTATTCAGCCCTGTCCAGGTCCAAACGCTTCAGCTGGAGTCGCTCCTTCTCCAGCTGACACCAGACTCTGGGGGCACCCGTAAGCTTGTGAATTGCCTCGAGTTCCTTAACTTTAGATTCTAGTTCCTCTCCTTTAGCCTGTCTGGTTTTATTATCATAAGCCACTTTAGCGATCAGGGCCCCTCTCGAGACTAGCCTAAGGGCCTCCCAAACGGAGGCTAAGGCCGTGGAACCGTCATCATTAAGTGCTAAGTAATCAGTCAATGTGCGCCGAAGGTCTTTTACCACTTGCGGGGACCGCAGCAGGGAATCCCTCAGGCACCGGTGCGATGGGGACAAATGCAAGGGCAGCAGACGTAGCATCAGTGTTATGTGTGCGTGGTCTGAGAGAGACCGGGCCTCAATGGTGGAAGCTTGGGTGCATACCCATGCAGCCTGGGTGACGAGAAAGTGGTCCAATCGGGCGTAGGACTTATGGCTGTTGAATAAATGGTGTAGTCTCTATCTTTGGGGTGGAGGCGGCGCCATGCATCCCTGATCCCACAATCCTCCAACCACTCCTTACCGCTCCCTGACATAGCTCCTGCCTCACCAGTCCTCGGGCTAGAACAGTCCGTCCCTGCGTCCATAACTAAATTTAAATCACCACCCACCACCACCAAGGAGGCGGACGTGTGAAGAACCTCGGCCAGGGCATCAGTCAAGAACTGCTCTTGATGGTTGTTTGGGGAATAGATTGAGGCTATCGTGAGGTTGGAGGTGGCAATGTGTAGCATCAGCGCTAAGAGGCGCCCCTTGATCTCTGCCACAGAGCCCACTATGGAACCTCTAAAATGTTTGGAAAACAGGATGGCCACCCCGCCCTTCTTACTCTGCCCCGAAGACCAAAACTGCAAAGGGAACCCTCTGTGTTCCATACGGTGCGTGTCTTTGTGCAGGAGGTGAGTTTCTTGGAGTATGCATATATCCCCCTCCAAATGCTCGAGTAAGGAGAGCACTGCCCTCCGCTTGGTAGGATTGTTAAGGCCTCGGACGTTATAGCTGACTACCTTAACTTCCAACAGGTGGGAAAGTACCACGGGCCTATGTGTCTAATACAATGAAGCCGATAGAGAGGGACAGACCCTGGAAGGGACCACACGTGCAGATGTGACTGAACGAACCCTAACAGAAGGGCCATAAGTAAAAAGCTCACCGGATAGAGGACCCCCCCACCCAATAACAATATAAACAAGCCCAAAAACAATAAAACAACAGCAAAGGCAAACACACAAAGTCCATCTCGACAGCAGGCCAGAAAGGAGTGGAGACTGCCAAAAGAGTGAGGGACTCCCCCATTTAGTGAAGAGAAAAATCCCCCTATCCCTGCCGGGCCCGGGGAAGAGAAAAACAAACCCACAAATACATTACCCTCAGTCATTAGAGTCCAGGGAGTCCCCCTCTGTGCCAGCGAGGGTCCGGAGAACTGCCAAACGCTTTATGATTATCGTGGCCGGGTCAGGGCACAGGCGGTCTAGGCCCCGGCCCCTCCGGGGACCACGCCTCGAGGGCCCCGGTGTTCCTGGTCCAGAGGCATCCGGCTGGGCAGACAGGTCGTCGAGGTTCAAGTTCAACACCTTACAGGCCTCGATCATTGAGTGTACTTGGTGTAGCTTCCCATCAAGACGGAAAATGAGGCAAAACGGGTGACCCCAGGAATATGATATACTCATCGATCGGAGGTGGCTAGTTACAGGGCGAAAGTCTCTTCTCTTTTGAAGGGTACTGGCTGCCAAGTCCTAAAATAGCGGTGGTGTGTGTTCCTGGAAACGTAGAGGTCCGTACTTCCCGGAGATCCGCCTGCAGATCTGTCTTGATGGCCAAGATATCTTCACTCTGGGAGGCAAACAGGGCTTCCAGAAATTCCCTCGTGACCGCACCTTCTGAGCCATCCCCAGCTGGGGCCGTGCCGGTTCCTGGGGCATCCCCAGCTGATTTCATGAGGAGGCCCCGGACAGACCGGTCTTTTTTGCCTTTAGACGTCGTCATTCTCCCGATGCTGACCTGCCCGTGGGGAGAGGACGTGCCCAGGGGAAGTAATGTGCAGTCACCGGACAGCCACCAGATGGGAGAGTAAGTGCACTTGCTCCCTGAGATGTTATCGCTTGGGATCTGATTCTCCCCAGGCAGCTCCGACGTCCTGCTGCAATGGGACTGGGCCCCGGTAACTCCCCTCGCCACGTGTCGACTGCAGTCGATGGCCCTTATGCTGCTCCTGGGGGCTGCCCACGCCCCGTTGTGCCTGAGCTCAGACTCAGCAAGACGATGGTACAATCAATAGATCTGCCACACTGCAGCCCCTGGGTGCTTCTAGGCCCCAGTCCCACAGGGGCGCTACCTAATTTCAGTGGCTCTCAGTATTACTCGGTGTCGCTAACTTCTCCTGCTTGTGGACTGCACAGAAGGGTCCCAGCAGTGGGGAGAGACCCCGGCGCCTCTGATGCTCTACAGACCGCACTACTGCTCAGCCCAGGTCCTTCTCCGTAGGTCCCCAGGCATCAGGAGGCCGCACCCCCCTCAATCGCAGTGGCAGGTGCACGGCAGATGGTCGGAGACACACTGCTGCGGGTCACTCGCTCCCCCAGCCTGAGTACCTCCCAATGGCGTACCAGCAAAACAGTGCGTGTCTCTGCTTCACGATCGCTCTTCCTCTAATTAGGCCTTCCGGCACTCCCATGGTGCCAGAGAGGCCGTGCCCAGTATGTATGAGCCTCACGGCCAGCCAATGCAGTGCTTGATGGGGCCAGCGGGTGCCCCCCTCCACCGGGTGTCCTCCGGGTGTTGAGCCTCTCGGGACCTAGCCCCCCAAGCAACGGGGCCCCAAGAGGGTCTTCTGCTGTGACTCCACGTTGTGTCGCAGGCCCGGGAGCTAGTCAAGCACGTCTGCTGGCCGGAGACCGTGCAAGGTGGTGTGCCGCTGTAGGGAGCTTTTTGGGGCTTGTGGATGGAGTCCGCGTGTGGCTATGGCCCCCATGGCCGCTCAGTCGGCCCCCATGACGGCCCCCACTCCTTACCGTCTCATGGCGCGGAGGCCGCAGGAAAGCTGAAGGTCACCCGATTGCTCACCGGCGAGCGGGTAAGTCGTCTGTAGCTCCCGACCTGGACCGCATTGAGGTTTCGTAGCCTCTGGTAGGGGATCCGGGTGCCGTGGGTGCTTTAGGGTGTGCTGTAGGCCCGGCGGGAGTGTAGCTCAAGCAGGACACGTCCGCTCGCTCCGCCATCTTGGCCATGCCCCCCTTTAAATGTTTTTCAAAAAATGTCTCAGGCCCTGGGGGATGGTGCACCAGGGCCCCAAAAATATTAAGAGAAGGGGCCACACAGCCCCCCCTTCTAACAAAAAAAAAGAAAAGCGGCATCTCGCCGGAGGCCCCGCCCCCTCCCTGCACAACTCTGCAAACACGCCTCCTGGCGCATTCTAAGTTGAGGGATTAAGTCCCCTTGAATCCTGAGGGTCACTGGGGGCCAACTAGCCCACCAGGTACCTCCAGTAAGCCCCACACAGTGGGATTGCTGAGAGGTGGTCCGAGGCCACACCCTTTTTACACCACTCTGCAAACGCGCCTCTTGGCACACTGCTGGTGGGGCGATGAGGTCCTCTTGTGTCCTGAGGACCTCAGGACTAAAGTGGACTTCAGCCCCCCAACAGCAGTGCGCCAGGAGGCGCGTTTGTAGAGTGGTGTAAAAAGGGGGGTGGCCTCGGACCACTCTCAGCAAACCAGCTGTGTGGGCCTTACTAGAGAAAACAGGAGGGCTAGTTGGCCCCCAAGGACCCTCAGGAGGCAAGGGGACTTCATCCGCTAACCAAGAGCGTGCCAGGAGGCGCGTTTGCAGAGTGGTGGAGAAAGGGGGCTTGGCCTGTGTCCACCTCTCAGCAAGCCCACTATCTGGGGCTTACTGGAGGTATCAGGTAGGCTAATTGGCCCCTAAGGACCCCCAGCAGCGAAGGGGACTTTATTCACCATTGAAGAGCGTTGCAGGGAGCGCGTTTGCAGACTGGTGGTCAAAGGGGGCATGGCCTGCTATGAGTACTTACCAATGCTGCTGTCTGGGACTTACTGGAGGTAATAGATGGGTTAGTTGGCCCCCAAGGTTGTCCTTAGGGGCCAACTACCCCTCCTGTTACTTCCAGTAAGTCCCAATCAGTGGGATTGCCAAGAGGTCTTCGGAGGCCATGCCCCCCCTTTCTCCACCACTCTGCAAACGCACCTCCTGGCACACTACGGGGGGGATGAAGTCCACTTTACTGCTGAGGGACTTTCGGGGCCAAGAACCCCTCCTGGTACCTCCTGTAAGTCCCACGCAGTGGAATTCCTGAGCGCTGGTTGAAAGCCAGGCCCCCTTTCTCCACCACTCTGAAAACGTGACTACCAGTTAAAGAAGCATTTGTAATGTAATGCAGCTCTATCGCTTCTTTCTGCACCCCCTTGCCTCTTTCTCCACCCCTCTTCCCTCTTTCTTCAACCCTGTTGCCTCTTTCTGCACCTCCTTTCCTTCTTAATGCACTTATTTTGTTTTTCTGCACATCTCTTGCTTCTTGATGCACCCCTTTTGCCTATTTCTGCACCCCTCTTACCTCTTTTTGCACCCCTCTTGCCTTTTTCTGCAACTCTGTTGCTTCTTTCTGCACCACTCTTGCTTCTTTCTGCACCACTCGTGCTTCTTTCAGCACCCTTCCTCCCTCTTTATGCACCCCTCTTGCCACTTTCTCCACCCCTGTTCCCCCTTTTTGCATATCTGTTGCTTCTTTCTGCACTTCTCTTGCCTCTTTCTCCACCCCTCATCTCTCTTTCTGCACCTCTGTTGCTTCTCTCTGCACTTCTCTTGCTTCTTTCTGCACCTCTGTCCCTTCTTTCTGCAACCCTTGTGCCTCTTTCTGCACCCCTCTTCCCTCTTTCTGCACCTCTGTTCCTTCTTTCTACATTTCTTTTGTTTCTTTCTTTAACTCTCCTGCTTCTTTCTGCACCCCTCGTGACTCTTTTACACCCCTCTTCAGTCTTTCTGCACCCCTCTTGCCTTTTTCTGCACTTCTGTTCCTTCTTTCTGCGCTTCTTGTGTTTCTTTCTGTACCTCTCTTGCTTCTTTCTGCACCCCTCTTCCCTCTTTCTGCACCCATCTTCCCTCTTTCTGCACCCCTCTTGCCTCTTTCTGCACCTCTGTTCCTTCTTTCTGCACTTCTTTTGTTTCTTTCTGCACCTCTATTGCTTCTTTCTGCACCCCTCTTCCCTCTTTCTGCACCCCTCTTGCCTCTTTCTGTACCGTCTTGCCTCTTTCTGCACCTCTGTTCCTTCTTTCTACACTTTTGTTTCTTTCTGCAGCTCTCTTGCTTCTTTCTGCACCCCATTGCCTCTTTCTCCACCCCTCATCTCTTTCTGCCCCCCTGTTGCCTCTTTCTGCACCTCTGTTCCTTCTTTCTGCACTTCTTTTCGTTTCTTTCTACAGCTCTCTTGCTTCATTCTACACCCCTCATGCCTCTTTCTGCACCCCTCTTGCTTCTTTCTGCACCTCTCTTGCTTCTTTCTGCACCACTTGTGCTTCTTTCTTCACCCCTCTTACCTCTTTTTGCACCCCTCTTGCCTCTTTCTGCACCTCTTTTCCTTCTTTCTGCACTTCTTTTATTTCTTTCTGCACCTCTTTTGCTTCTTTCTGCACCCCTCTTGCCACTTTCTCCAACCCTGCTCCCCCTTTTTGCATCTCTGTTGCTACTTTCTGCACTTCTCTTGCCTCTTTCTCCATCCCTCATCTCTCTTTCTGCACCTCTGCTGCTTCTTTCTGCACTTCTCTTGCTCCTTTCTGCACCTGTGTCCCTTCTTTCTGCAACCCTTGTGCCTCTTTCTGCACCCCTCTTCCCTCTTCCAGCACCCCTCTTGCCTCTTTCTGCACCTCAGTTCCTTCTTTCTGCACCCCTCTTGCCTGTTCCTCTACCCCTCTTACCCCTTTCTGCATCTCTGTTGCTTATTTCTGCACTTATCTTCTCTCTTTCTGCACCACTCTTCCCTCTTTCTGCACCTCTGATGCTTCTTTCTGCATTTCTCTTGCTTCTTTCTGCACCCCTTGTTCCTCTTTCTGCACCCCTTTTACCTCTTTCTGCACCTTTCTTGCCTCTCTCTGCACCTCTGTTCCTTCTTTCTGCACTTCTTTTGTTTCTTTCTGTACCTCTCTTGCTTCTTTCTGCACCCCTCTTGCCTTTTCCTCCACCCCCTTACCCCTTTCTGCATCTCTGTTGATTGTTTCTGCACTTCTCTTGTCTCTTTCTCCACCCCTGTTCCCTCTTTCTGCACCACTTTCTGCACCTCCCTTGCTTCTTTCTGCACTTCTCTTGCCTCTTTCTGCACCACTGTTGCTTCTTTCTGCATCCCTCTTGCCTCTTTCTGTACCCAACCTTCCCTCTTTCTGCACATCTCTTCCCTCTTTCAGCACTTCTCTTCCCTCTTTCTACACTTCTCTTTTCTCTTTCTGCACCCCTCTTGCCTCTGTCTGCACTTCACTTGCCTCTTTCTGCACCTGTCTTGCCTCTTTCTGCACTTCTCTTCCTTTTTTCTGCACATTTCTTGTTTCTTTCTGCAACTCTCTTGTCTGTTTTATCACTTCTCTTGCTTCTTTCTGCACCTCTGTTGCTTCTTTCAGCACTTTCACTTGCCTCTTTCTGCACTTCTGTTGCCTGTTTCTGCAACTCTCTTGTCTCTTTCATCACTTCTCTTGCTTCTTTCTGCACCTCAGTTGCTTCTTTCTTTACCCCTCTTGCTTTTGTCGGCATCCCTGTTCCCTCTGTCTGCACCTCTCTTGCCTGTTTCTGTACCTCTCTTGCCTCTTTCTGCACCTCTATTGCCTCTTTCTGCACCTCTGTTGGTTCTTTCTGCACTTCTCTTGCCTCTTTCTGCACCCCTATTGACTCTTTCTGCACCTCTGGTGGTTCTTTCTGCACTTCTCTTGCTTCTTTCTACACCTCTCTTGCTTTTTTCTGCAACCCTCTTTCCTCTTTCTACACCCCTCGTCCCTCTTTCTGCACCTCTCTTGACTCTTTCTGCACCCCTGTTCCCAAATTCTGCAGTTCTCTTGCCTCTTTCTGCACCTCTGTTGCTTCTTTCTGCACTTCTATTGCCTCTTTCTGCACTCCTCTTGCCTCTTTCTACACCTCGGTTGGTTCTTTCTGCACTACTCTTGCTTCTTTCGGCACCTCTCTTATAAATTTCTGCACCCCTCTTCCCTCTTTATGCACCCCTCTTCCCTATTTCTGCACCACTCTTGCCTCTGTCTGCTCCCCTGTTCCATCTTTCTGCACCTTGTTTGCCTGTTTGTGCAACTTTCTTGCTTCTTTCTGCAGTTCTCCTGCCTCCTTCTGTACCTCTGTTGCTTTTTTGTGCACTTTTCTTGCCTCTTTCTACACCCCTCTTGCCTCTTTCTGCACCCATTTTGCTTCTTTCTGCACCTCTCTTGCTTCTTTCTGCACCTCCCTTGCCTGCACCCCTTTGTGCACCCCTCTTCTCTCTTTCTGCACCCCTCTTCCCTCTTTCTGCACCTCTCTTGTCTCTTTCTGCACTTCTCTTGCCTCTTTCTGCACCTCTGTTGCTTCTTTCTGCACCCCTCTTGACTCTTTCTGTACCCCCTTCCCTCTTTCAGCACGTCTCTTCCCTCTTTCTGCACTTCTCTTCCCCCTTTCTGCACTTCTCTTCCCTCTTTCTGCACCCCTCCTGTCTCTGTCTGCACCTCACTTGCCTCTTTCTGCACCTCTCCTGCCTCTTTCTTCACCTGTCTTGCCTCTTTCTGCACCCATTTTGCTTCTTTCTGTACCTCTCTTGTTTCTTTCTGCAATTCTCTTGTCTGTTTTATCACTTCTCTTGCTTCTTTCTGCACCTCTGTTGCTTCTTTCAGCACTTCTCTTGCCTCTTTATGCACTTCTTTTGCCTGTTTCTGCAACTCTCTTGTCTCTTTCATCACTTCTCTTGCTTCTTTCTGCAACCCTCTTACCTCTTTCTACACTCCTCTTTGCTCTTTCTGCACCTTTCTTGCCTCTTTCTGCACCCCTGTTCCCTCTTTCTGCACCTCTCTTGCCTGTTTCTGTACCTCTCTTGCCTCTTTCTGCACCTCTCTTGCCTCTTTCTGCACCTCTGTTAGTTCTTTCTGCACTTCTCTTGCCTCTTTCTGCACCCCACTTGCCTCTTTCTGCACCTCTGTTGCTTCTTTCTGTACTTCTCTAGCTTCTTTCTACACCTCTTGTGCTTCTTTCTGCTCCTCTCTTGCCTCTTTCTTTACCCCTCTTCCCTCTTTCTGCAGTTCTCTTGCCTCTTTCTGCACCTCTGTTGCTTCTTTCTGCACTTCTCTTGCCTTTTCTGCACTCCTCTTGCCTCTTTCTGCACCTCTGTTGGTTCTTTCTGCACTCCTCTTGCTTCTTTTGGCACCTCTCTTGCAAATTTCTGCACCGCTCTTGCTTCTTTCTGCACTCCTCTTGCCTCTTTCTGTACCTCTGTTGGTTCTTTCTGCACTCCTCTTGCTTCTTCTTGCACCTCTCTTGCAAATTTCTGCACCCCTCTTGCTTCTTTTTGCCCCCCTGTTCTCTATTTCTGCACCTCTCTTGCCTCTGTCTGCACCCGTGTTCCATCTTGCTGCACCTTTTTTGCCTGTTTGTGCAACTTTCTTGCCTCTCTCTGCAGTTCTCTTTCCTCCTTCTGCACCTCTGTTGCTTCTTTGTGCACTTCTATTGCCTCTTTCTGCACCCATTTTGCTTCTTTCTGCACTTCTCTTGCTTCTTTCTGTACCTCTCTTGCTTCTTTCTGCACCCCTGTTGCCTCTTTCTGCACCCCTCTTCCTTCTTTCTGCACCACTCCTTCTACTTTCTGCACCTTTCTTGCCTCTTTCTGCACTTCTCCTGCCTCTTTCTACATTTCTCTTGCTTCTTTCTGCTCCTCTCTTGCTTCTTTCTGCACCCCTGTTGCCTCTTTGTGCACCTCTGTTGACTCTTTCTGTACATCTTTGCCTCTTTCTGCACTTCTCTTCCCTCTTTCTGCATTTCTGTTCCTTCTTTCAGACCTTCTCTTGCCTCTTTCTGCACCTCCGTTAATTCTTTCAGCACTTCTCTTGCCTCTTTCTGTACCCCTGTTCCCTCTTTCTACACCTCTCTTGCCTGTTTCTGCACCTCTCGCCTCTTTCTGCACCCGTGTTCCCTCTTTCTGCACCTCTCTTGCCTGTTTCTGCAACTCTCTTGCCTCTTTCTGCAGTTCTCTTTCCTGTTTCTGCACCTCTCTTGCCTCTTTCTGCTCCTTTCTTGCATCTTTCTGCACTTCTATTGTCTCTTTCTACACTTCTCTTGCCTCTTTCTGCACATTTCTTACTCTTTCTGCATCTTTCTTGTTTTTTTCTACACTTCTCTTGCTTATTTCTGTACTTCTCTTGCCTGTTTCTTAATTGAAATGGAAAGTGCAAGCTGTTAAGTTTAAAGGTCTGCGTGCTCTCGTGACTAAGGTATATGTCTACTTGTACATGTATTCTCACATGTGTTATGGATCTGAAAATGGTAACTTGAAAAGCGGGTAGCTTCTCTTATAGGTGGTCAAATCCTGTTAGTTCTGCTCTGTCATTTGTTTGCACAGACAGACATGTGTTATGTATATAGGTGTTATAGAGCCCCTCAAATGTACTATTGAATATGCATGTGCCCTGTATTAGGAGCAGAAAGAAATACATGCACCTTCTTGTACACAAATTTACAGAGTATGCTGTTTCAAACACGGATATTCAAGTTTTTGTATGTTTATTTTTATGTAGCATGTCACCAGGTAAAAGCAGAGACACACGCATGCATACCTTCACAAACTTGGTCAGACTTACACCAGTGATATGGTTAGGATTGCCGTTTTACATTTGGTAGGCCTAACATTCTGAACAGTCGATGAATAGTGAACCTTCAAGAGAAAAGTGAGGTTTAAGACATCTTAGGAGAAGGATTAGTGATTAGGCTACTTTGTATGAGTCTGTGGAAAGGTACAGTCGAAGTAGGCCTCTTTCTGCACCTCTGTTGCTTCTTTCTGCACTTCTCTTGCTTCTTTTTGTACCTTTCTTGCTCTTTCTGGACTTCTGTTTCCTCTTTCTACAGTTCTTTTGCTTCTTTCTGTGCCTTTCTTCCTCTTTCTGCACATGTCCTACCTATGTAGGCATATTTAGAAATTAGCATTTAAAAAACCTTAGAAATTCACTGAAAAAACCATAGGTTTCAGGGACGTTATAGTTAGTTGGACATTTCACTCGTACAAAACCAGAGAAATTTGGATGTTATAGTTAGTTGAGCTAACTATAACTCACGCCCCCGCAATGCACTGCTGATGACGTCACATATTACATCACTCATGACATGGTCAGTGACATCACTGATGACATCTCAAATGACATCACTGATGGCATCACTGATGACATCATCCAGTGACTGTGTGTTTCTGAAAAGTTTAAGTATGTTTTAAATATATATATACGCCAAGGTGTATTGGAGAATGAGTGGGTGTATGAGTGTCTGAATGGATGATTGAGTAGGTGCGTGATTGATTTTATAAGTGAGTGATTAAACGTGTTTTACTGAATGTATGGTTTAGTGACTAATCTAAACTAAACTAAACTAAAGCCAACAGACCCTTCAACATTAAATGCATTAAAGTGCTTGGTGCACGGCTCCCCTGGCTAGGTTTGGCGGCACCCCAGGGAGACACGGCACACAGTTTGGGAACCACTGATATATATATAAAGAGGGGGAGATAGAGTGAGGGCATTACGCGAGCTGGAAACCAGGTATATCCTTCTACTCAATGGTAAGACTCCACAAGGACTCAATCACGATGAGGAATTCCATTCATGCTTGTGAATATATAGTCCATAGTGGATAGAAGCTCGAAAGAGAAATGTAGAGATAGACAAGCCAGTAAGTAAGGAAGCATTTGACTATGAACATCTATTGGTAGTTTCTGAAATGAAACAAGATACATTTCTCCTTGCAAAGCTGGCAAATACCATGTAGCATTGGGCAATGTTTATTTATTTTTCAGGTACTTGCCTTATATTGTATGATATCTGGAGGATTGGTAATAACAAGAAATTGTGTGTTGGTTCTGGCACTTGCCTTTAATTGGTGTGTAAACAATGATATGACGTAGGATATAGCAATATTCAGACACTTGTCTAAGACTCTTTATGTCCTGTATGACATTCACTGCACCCTTACTGTGCTTAGGAAATTTTCTTCCATAAAGAAATGAGGACACTAGCCTTATAAATAATAATAGTAGCGCAGAAACTCAGCATAGTTTTGAATGCTTGAGGGATTACCTTTCAGCACAATTTCTTTACAGTTACATGAGTTAATAACAAACCTTCCCTTTAAACACGTATGAGTGAATTGTAACTAGCCAGAATAAACTGTTAAAGTATTTGAGATGTGGAGCAGCGTTATAAGAAAAACGCAAGTCTGTTCTCCCTGCCAGTCAAGCACATGGTTTGTAAGGGCCATTGACATTGACGCTGTAAAACTGTGTGAACAAGGCCGCTGTGCCGGCTGAAACGCGTCATGGCTGACGTGTGTGGAAAATAAAGGAAGAAAAAGATTGCATTTGGTGTTGGCTCCGTTTGTCACCTAAAAACTGCTTTTGTCAAGAGTAATACGTAACTGAACGGAAGTG